>CAEGAE010093570.1:0-68042 GCA_903067095.1 Girardinus metallicus | reverse complement strand
CTGCTCTTGAGTAAAAGTATGTTGAAGTAGTACTGCTCTTGAGTAAAAGTATGTTGAAGTAGTGCTGCTCTTGAGTAAAAGTATATTGAAGTAGTACTGCTCTTGAGTAAAAGTATATTGAAGTAGTACTGCTCTTGAGTAAAAGTATGTTGAAGTAGTGCTGCTCTTGAGTAAAAGTATGTTGAAGTAGTACTGCTCTTGAGTAAAAGTATGTTGAAGTAGTACTGCTCTTGAGTAAAAGTATATTGAAGTAGTGCTGCTCTTGAGTAAAAGTATGTTGAAGTAGTACTGCTCTTGAGTAAAAGTATATTGAAGTAGTGCTGCTCTTGAGTAAAAGTATGTTGAAGTAGTACTGCTCTTGAGTAAAAGTATATTGAAGTAGTGCTGCTCTTGAGTAAAAGTATGTTGAAGTAGTACTGCTCTTGAGTAAAAGTATATTGAAGTAGTGCTGCTCTTGAGTAAAAGTATGTTGAAGTAGTACTGCTCTTGAGTAAAAGTATATTGAAGTAGTGCTGCTCTTGAGTAAAAGTATGTTGAAGTAGTACTGCTCTTGAGTAAAAGTATATTGAAGTAGTGCTGCTCTTGAGTAAACTTTTGCGTACTCTGCCCACTCCGTAACAAACATTAAGCTATTCGAGTTCTTTAAAGAAAACCAGTGTTTGTGACGGCCTTCCTGTTTGCGTGCAGCGCCGCAGTCCTTCTCCCATCACTCGGGCGCCGTCCATCAGCCGCAGCCTTCCAGCACCCCGACCGGCAACCAGCCGCCCCCACAGCACGCTGCTCCCAGCCCTGGGCAGGTACCACACCCGAAAACCTTTTATCTTATCTTTTTTGTGAGACTGTGACTTTAAACGTGCAGCAGAATTAATTACATGTTTTAAATTAGAGTTTTGAAGTTTCATTGGCGTAATTTTCCAAAGCGGGAAAAACTTTTGGAAAAGTAGGAGAGAAAAGTTGCAGCGTTGAAATGAGACTTTACAGCAGACACGTCTTTATTTTTCTTCTTTACCTCATCTCTCACTTTCTTTTGCTTATTTTTCTTCCATCCCTTTGTGACTTTATCTCTCCTTTCATTCTTTTTCTCTTCCTTTTATATTTTCTTTCATTCTTACTTTTGTTCACCCTTTTGTTGTTTTTGTCTCTTTTCGACAATTTAGTTTTTCTTTCTTTCCGTCACCTGGTTCTATTGTTCGTACTTTAGTTTATTTGTCCTCGTTTCTGTCTATCATTTTTTTTTCTTTTTCTTACTTTTGTTCATCCTTTCATTTTCGTCTGTCCTTTCGATATTTACATCGTCCTACCTCTTTTCGTTATTGGGTTCTTTTGTTCTTTTTCTTCCTTTTTTCCTCTTTTACCTTTTCATTCATCCTCTCTTGCATCTGTCATCTGCTTCTTTTTTCATCCTGCTTTTTTTTTTGTTTACTTTTGTTTTGCAGTTTTCATGGTTCAAAACCTGACGAGTGAAAAATCCTCTGTAAATTTATTGTGAATTTTGGTTTTTTTGTTCTTCAAAATGTTCCAGAAATGTTTTTTCTGGATGGATTCTGGAGTTTCCCACCTTTCTGTCTGTTGGTATTAATAACTAGTTCGTTCGAGTCGATATATTTAAACACCAGCTCCGTCATGCTGATGTAAGTGTTGAATACTCGTATTCAGATGCCGGGGTTCAGGTTTTCTCGCTGCGTCTCGTTGCAGAACGCCCAGTCCGGCCCGCAGCCTCAGTCCTTGTACCACTCAGGTCCGCTGTCGGCTCCCACTCCGCCCAACATGCCGCCGGGCCACACCTCCCCGCAGGGCTCCTACTCCATTCAGGGCTACAGCATCCACAGCCACCAGGGCCTCCCGCCTGCCTACACTCTGAGCCAGCTGACGCAGGTACGTCTCTGCCTCCTGCCTGAGCGCCGCTCTACCTGGACGGGATCTAAGCTCTCATTGGCTCCCATCAGGCTCACGTTCAAGGAGCGATGCCGGGTCCTCACCACTCAGGCAGCCACGGCCAGCCTCAGCTAGTAATGCTGCAGACGCCTCAGCAGGGACCGGGCGGCGTGCCGCAGCACCCGCAGCACGGGCCGCAGCAAGGACCGCACCAGCACTTTTACATAGGACACCCACCAGGTAGCAACTGGCATTCAGACCAGCTACAGCCGCCGCTAACTCCACTCATCGTCATAAATATGATACATTAAAAAACTCAGGAACATTCAGATTAATCAATAAATAAATCAATAAATTTTGGTTAGTGTTAAAAAAAGACTGAATTTCTCTCCTTTTTAACTGTTTTCTATTTTTTTTCTACAAGAGCATCAAAACATCAGTGAATCAAAAAATGTGATTAAATGACTTCATGTTTGTACAATGTAACATTAGCGCCATTCTAGATTTAAAAGTAAATTTATGCCAAAAAACTCACAAACTTTGAGATCAATTTCTCAAAAAACTTGGAATTTTCTGAGTTTGAAAGGTGCTAGAAAAACTCAAATTTGGAGCAAAATATTCTAGAATTTCTTTTCCTTTTTCTCTTTTTTTTTTTCACAAGACTATCAAAAAATATCAGTAAATTCAAAAATCTGATTAAATGAAGTCAGTCTATTATGACATTGTAGACAGAAAAGGAGAGGGTAAATTTCTGCCATAAAACTCAGAATTTTTTAGTTTAGTCAGAAATTTTAAGATTCAAAAGATAAAAATTGTCACACGAAATATCAGAAAAACAAAATATTTTTGTTTTTCTTTGTTTTTTCCAAGAGAGCACAAAAACTGTGAATTTAAAAATATTAAATGAAGTTAGTTTAGTAATATGGCATATTAGGGTCATTGTAGATAAAAAGGATTTCAGAAATTTTAGGGTTTTTTACGATTTATTAAAAAACAAAAACTTTTGAGATTGTCAGATATTTTCTAAAATTTACAAGAAAATTTCCAGGATTGAAAAGTCTAAAATTTTCTAGAAATTTTTTAAAATTAATCTCATAAATTTTTTAGAAAAGTACTTGGAAATTTCAGTTTCTAAAGTCGAGAGTTTTTGACTTTTGAAACTCAGAAAATCTCTTTTTACGTGAATTTCCATGATCGCAGAATCGCGATTATATCGGCGATCTTAACGGTTTGTGTTCTTCTCCTCCACAGCGATGCAGGTACAAACACACCCTGCCCCCTTCCATCCACCTGGAAACTAGACGCCTCCGTCCCATCTTCCATGACGTCCTGGTCCCCCCTCCCCCACTTCCTGCTGGACCTGCGGTCCAGGTCAGAACAACCCAGAACTGACAGAATCACACACAGGAGAGACGACGACACAAATTTCTCACGGCACCTTACTCTTCTGCTGTGATGTTGCTCATCGGCGAGAAAGTCTGCCCAGTCGAGGACATTTTTATTACTGGTGATGATGAAGATGAGAGGACAGCCGCAGCTCTTCCCTCCACCTTCTTCCCCGCTTTTTGTTTTGTTTTTGTTATCCTGGACTGGGGAGAGAATCAGAAACAGGTGGGGGCAGCAGCAGCAGACGTTTTTTTTCTCTTCCAGAAATGTTTTTAAGCCTTGTGAGGTTTTGTATTTACCGCAAAACGAACGGGAAACGGACTGACGTAAAAGATTGAGAGCGTGACAGAGGAGGGAGGCGAAGACGTGAGGGGACTTTTAGCAAAAAAATTTTTAAAACTCAATCTAGTAGTGAAAATCTGCCCCCTTTGCCCTTCTTCTCTCCTGTAGGAAAATATAATTAATAAAAAAAAATGGACAAGACAAAAAAAAGTTTAAAAACAATGACTAAAAAATAAAGTTCTCTACTCAACTACTGTCGTTTGTTTTTATTTTACTTTCTACTGTAATGGTGCAAATGTTCCTCAAAACGATTAATCGGATTAGTTGCGAGTAATATGTTTAATCGTGATTAATTGGCTTAATTGTGAGTGATTAATCATCATTACTCGCATTTATCATGAGTAATTCAATTAATCATGAGTAATCTGATTAATCGCGATTAAAAAAATGTTAAATTTTAAGCGATTAATCGGTTACTGGGCTATACAGACTCAAAGGCCATTTTGCTGAAAAAACATATTCATAGCTGTGTTTAATCCAAAACAGTGGAACAAATGTATACATTTTGCATTTAACTTGGAAAAAAACAAACTGTAAATATATCCTACCCACTACTGCTCAAGTGACAAATTTAGCTTCATCCGGTTAAAATTCTGCCAGAAATAATCTATTAAGTCAATTTATAATCTGGTAAAATAAACACCTAAACAGTATTAATAAATCAAGTGGGAAGTGCTGAGCTTTTCATTTGTTACAAGTATTTTTTTCAGCTGCAGATGCATCTATTCACTAAAAGAATGTTACGTTATTGCATTTAAGGTAAAAAAAATATATATATATTTTTTCTATTTTAAAAAAGAACTGTATTTGCATCATTTAATTTCTAATACAAAAGGCTTTAAGTGGTTGGAAAAAAAAATGGTACACACTGCAGATCATTCATTCAGATCAATCGATTAATCATTAGAATAATTGACTAATCCGTTACTAAAGTAATATAGTTACAAGACATTAATTAGTCCGTGTCAACTGTGTTTATTTTGCATCTTTGATCATTTGCCTTTATTTCAGGTAGACTAAATGCCTCCACTGTCATCTCAGGAATGGCCACCAGGGGGAGCGCTCTAAACACAAGCCAGGCTGTTGTCACCCATGAGGAAAACGACTTTAGGTTACTGGGCCAGGCTTTTTCCCTTCAGGCTGAAATGACGACACACTTTGTGGGTCTTTGGGAGCTCGCCGATTCGTTGGCCCGGTTTCTGCTGCTGTTTTAGTGTGAGAGGGCGTAGAGTTGTTCGGCGCAGCGCTCCAGTCGGTCTCGGTACTCCAGGTTGCTGTAGTTGCCTTCGGGGACCCCCTTGGTTCCGTAAAGGAGACCCCAACAACAGGCGGCGATCACCGCTGTGCTGTCGCTGTCACCTTGGCAGAATCAAAGGATGAAAGTTATTAATTAAAGTTGATTGCTCTTATCGATCGACTGATTAATTGATGAGCGGCCATTTTTTTAAAACCCTAAGTTTTCTTTTGTATCAAAATGGCCGACGGTCTTTCCATAACATTAAGTGCTACATTTTTAAAGCGTATAAACATTTTTGTGTTGAATACTGATTGAATAAACAGAAAATTATGGTATTCTCACATTAATAACTGTAGAAAGCCCTTTTCCTGTCATGCTAAGATGTTCCTGTTATGCCTTCCGGTTTTCTGTTATCACGTCCTCGTCTTCACAGCGCATCAGTAATTTTGGTTGAAAGTTTGCGTTGCTCCATCATTCATCTGAGCACTATTGATAACTTAAAGAGTTTGTCAAGTGTTTATATTTCAAAACGGCACTGCATAAAGTGTGTTTTGCATCCTACACTGGACTCTTTGGACCGTTTTTTTCCCGTTCTGGCATGGCCGCCATCTTTATTCCTATATCAACTGGCTAATTAAATGCTGAAAAATGGGGTTTGGTTTGCCACTGGTGATTTTTGCTAACATTTATACCTAATGATGAATCAAACACTCAAATTATGGAATTAGGTTTTTCTAAAAATGTCATATAATGCAAAAAGAAATAAAGAACATTAAATCTGTCAATAAATGTGGCCATCGATGTAATCAGTGACTTCAACATAAAGCAACCCAAAAGACATCTGCTCGGCATATATGTCAGTAAAATGCAGACAAGCTGGTCTAAAACGGAAACAAGGTGGTAGCTGCAGAACTTCATTGTAATCCTGAACACTTACTAGAAGGACATATTTTGAAATTAAAGATGACGTATTATACAAAAATAACAGTTTTTATACTTCCATTCAAGTTTCTACTGTTTCTATTTAAATAAAAAAAAAAAAAAAGTGCCACCAACTCCGTTTTTGGGAGTAAGTTAATTTTTTTCGGTGTCTGAAAAATGAGTTGTTTCAAAAACCCCCCAAATGTAACATCACAAATCAGCAGGCACTGCTCCGTAACCTAGCAACCCCCAGTGAAGTCCAGCCTGTTTCCTAGCAACCCTATCTGACCTCCAGGACTGCTGCATTCTTGTTGGTTGTACAGGAGGCTCCACTTCTGCTTTTCCGAGATATATTGTCAGGCATCTGTTTGCAGCCATTTTCACGTGCGAGTGTAAACGTTGAGTTGGGGGCGTGGCCAGCAGCAGCAAGTTGGGATTTAAAGTGATGATGCCCAAAAAAGCTCAACATGTGCAGAACTAACCAGACTAAAGTCTTATCTAATAATAATTTTATGTAAAAAATATATAGTGAACATATTTTGTAAAGCCCACAGGGCACCAGTAATGTTTAACTCTACATTTTCTAACTGACCTCCATGGAAAGCAGCTCTGTTCATCAGCTCCTCCCAGTCAGAACCGGCGCCCAGTAAGGCATCCAGTGCGATCATGGGAGCATCATGGCCGCTGCGTCCCGCCCAGCCAGACAGACTGAAGCTCTTATAGGCCTCGTCCCGCTCAGCTGGGCCGTAAGACGGGGGCCAGAGCAAAGGGCCCACTCCGTTAGAGAGGCCCCTCAGGTCCAGGTACCTGAGGACAGAGCATTGATGACATCAGCATGATTAACTCATGTGCTGCAACAAAGAGGGTAAGTATCTAATCAATTAGATTTATCAATCAATCGTCTGTCAGGCTGGACTTCAGGATTCTCTGCAGCTGGACTTTAATCTAACAGGGACATTTGGCACAAAATCATCTCACCGTGTTATTCATCCATTTATAAACATCTCAGTTTCAAACTGAACATTTTATTAACAATCCAAACAAAATTTTTAGTTCTGAACTAGTTAAATATTGAGGGTAGTTCTGAGCTAACTAAATATTTAGTTTTCAAAATAAATAACAATAATATTAAATACTAAATATTTAGTTTGATTAAATATTAAAACTAAATAACTTGAAAACTAGATATTTAGTTTGAAAATTATTTAGCGAGTTAACGACGTATTTAGTTTTAAGGTAGAGATTTAGCTTGTAGGCTAAATATTTAGTCTATAACTAAATATTTAGCTTGTTAAACATATTTAACAAATACTTAGTTTCAAACTGTGACATATTAAAGAATGGTGAAAATGTTATTCATTTGACTTGACACTAAATAACTAAAATTTCTGATTGTGAAACTTACCAAACAGCGGCCTATGAACCTTTCACATAATATAAAAAGGTAAAATCAGAAACAGATTTCATCGTTTCTCACCACTGCCACTTGTCGCAGAAGTAGCCCCAGTCGCGCTCCGTCTCGTCCACGGCGAAGCCGCGGCCCTGGACGATGGTCCGCGCCACGGGGCAGGCCTCGTTGATCAGGCCCAGGCCCCAGGTGGTCATTGGCCGCCGCTGGACGGCGTAGGAGGCGAACAGGGCCGACGCCACGGCCCCCAGGAAACCCGTGGGGTGCGGATGGGTCATCCTGCCCGTCTCCACGGCAACAGCCACGAGCGACAACAGCTGGTCAGGCTTTGGGTACCTGGAGCAGGAGACTTCTGATGCAGTCAATTTATTTCAATTATATAATTAAACTAATTAAAGATTAATTTAAAATGTTGGTTTATGGCTCTGCTAATGGAAAATTCTGTTTCCTGGAAAATTGAATATTTTCAAAAAAAATGTTGGCAGATTTTGAGCCAGATGCAGGTAAAACTGAGGAGTTCCGGGTAAAACGTATTTACAAATAGTTTTTTATAAAACTTTAGTGTAATATGTGTTTATTTTTGAGTTTGTATAATTATTAATCGATTATCAAATTAGTTGACGATTATTTCAATTATTGATTAATCACGATTATTGATTAATCGTTTCTTCCATATTTGGAATTAAAGTGAAAAATATGAAGATTTTCATTTATTTTTCATAAGTATGAGCCACGTCTGTCAGACTGGCCTTGTTGGTTTGTCGTTTTAAAAAACCAAAATGAAACACGTTGAAGTCAGCAGGACGAAGCGTCTTACTTCAGACCGATGCACATGGACCGCATCGCCGCGCCGCAGCCCGTACCCTCTGGATTATACGGCACTCTGTAGCCCTCTTCCTCCCCTGGCTTCAGCTGGGAAACGCCTTCAAGAGCACATCACAGCTGCACATCTATCTTTCCAAACAGCAGATTTTATACAATTTTACAAATAAAACATACCCAGGATGCTGGAAGGGCCTGGTTTCCTCCCGTCCATGTCTTTCATCGCGTCCACATACCGACCGGCCACCTCATGCAGGAGCTCCTCCCCCGTTTTCCCTAAAAAATGCCACAATTTGCAGACCTTAAATAGTAATAAAATTTTTTGGAGTGCTTTTTGGACACTCAAATCTAGAACTAATCTGAGCGGCTTCAATTTAAACTGCAACTCCAGGCAACAATGGGAATTATATTTAAAATATTTAAGTTGAGGAAAAACACTGAGACAAGATATTTGTGGCAGGTATCTAACGATTATTTCATAATCTATTATTCTAACGATTAATAGATTAAGCAGATTAAGATTTTTTTGTTTATATACAATATTAAAATGCATGGAAACCATAATAAAGAATTTATATTTCATTTTTTAATGTAGAAAATAAATGTTTCATTGCCTAAAAGGCAACAGCAATAATATACAGTATTATAGTTGACAATTATTTGAATAATGAATTAATCCAACTAATCGTTCAGCTGTAGTTTGTGGGTTTGTTGACCTCACCTGTTGCCAGTCCTTCAGCTGTTGCCAGGTGTAGAACGGTGTCGTCGCTCACCGGCCAATCAGGAAGCTCCACCTTGATGTTCTTCAAACCTCCGAGCTCCTGCAGCTCCTACGGGGGCCAGAAGAGAACAAACATCATGAAGTTTGTCTGCTTTGACATCAGCTCCTAAAGATATGGGATTTAGTTTCCTGACCTGGTGAATAGCTGGTCCGGACTCGTTATACTCCCAGAGCTGGTTCCTGTAGCCCAGAGCATCACCAGCACCACTCAGCACCATGCCCGCCTTATAATGCTCCACCGTAGCAAATCTGAAGGTACAAAGAGAAACAGTCCTGGACCCTTAACTTGGTTATGCTGCTGTCAATCCACATACCTTTCTAAAAGAAGACATCTTGTACTTATAATAAAATGTGTCTCGTGGTTCTCGTATATAGATTAGAGTGACAAAGCCACATTTTATTAAAATGCTAAGGTTAGCTAAAATGCTGTCAGTAGCATGTTGGCTATTTGTAGCATGTTGACTATCATTGACTTACACCATTTTGTAGGCAAACAACAGTATATAAGCTAAATTTAGCTTACTGCTAAGGTTAGCTAAAATTATGTCAACAGCATGTGGGGTATAAGTAGCATGTTGACTATTATTGACTTATTCAACTTAGTAGACAAACAACTGTATAAGTAAAACTTAGCTAAGATATTAGCTAGCAAAAATGATGCCAATTTTTGAACTTTGTTTTAATTGTTTAATTGTAAAGAAAAGAAGAAAAATAGTGTTGGGTATTACTAGCATTTTGACTATCACTGACTTATTTCATTCAGTATAAGTTTAGCGTTTATATCAAAACTAGCTTAAATGCTATTATTAGCATGATGGCTATCACTAGAATGTTGATTTGCTGTGGCAGGTGGAACATAGACAGAAAATCCTAAAAATCAGTTTCTTTTTTAGATCTTTAAGACCTGACACCATTTACTTGTACACTGTTTAAAGACCTGTTTTTTTTTTTGTTTTTTGTTTTTTGCTAACTCCAAAAACCATGGTCTCAAAATAACAATAATTTCTGGGGCAATTTAATGTCCAGCAAAAAGTATTTTTCGTGACATGCCTAGTGATAACCGAAAATTTTGTCTATCAGAAAGTTAGAGCATTACACAAGACGACTGAAAATGATTTTTAATTCAGAAATGTTATGACTATCACGGAGACGCTACCTGAAGGCGGATCTCCTCCTTGCCATGCAAAAGGAGCCCCAACCAAGTATCGACAACACATACAGTGCAGTAGCTTTAATGGGCCAACATTTCTATACAAAAATGTTATTGATCTTTGACATTTTCGGACAAAGTAAATAACTTTTCTTGTAGCTATTCATAAATTCCACTTTCTAACATTTATTACTAAAATAAATAGAGTTCTCGGATTTCCTGGGAAACACCTGTGCATGATATTTCTCCAAAGTGGGTCAGTGTGGTTATAAATACGTTTATTATGGCGTGTTAGGCTTCTTAGCAAAGAAATAAGCGAATGATTAAATAAAAAGTAACTGTCTGGCTTTGTTAGAGAGTATTGCACCGGTTCGGTATTGCACAGAAACGCCGTTATACAGCATCAGCCTCACCGGTCCATTGTAAAGCGTCCTTCCCGGAAATCAGACCTCACAAGGCGGTCATTCAGTTCAGTTGACAGCGAGGCTGCAGCGCTGCGGTCAGACCAGCCTCAGCTTCGGAACAAACGGTCCAGCCAGCCCCCCACGAGCCTTTTTCTATGGCGAACGAGTGCTAAGTATTACGGTAATCACGTTTACGGCTTATTTTCAAAATAAGAGCCTGCTTCCGGTGCTTCATTTTTTTTCCACGTCTAACCAAAAGCAAATATATTTTATAATCTTTAATGATACACATGATATTTTCTTTTTCAGAACTTAAGTTTCAATCACATCTGATTACCGAGAGCTGTTCCTGAAAATGTTTCATCCATGTAAAGTGCGTATTTTCGAAATTAAAACCCTGCAAAAATATTACTCTAATCAATTACACCACTAGATGTCACTGTTTCATCCATGTCTGAAATTTCAAAATTGAAGCCCCACTTATAAAATCAATATTGTCATTTTTTGAGGAGGAAATACCTGAATACATTCAATAATTACATTTTATGGGATTAAAAATGTATCTTTATGTTATATAGGTCAAAGGACGAGTTGGAGGAATGTGTTTATTTTGATATTCGAGTACCGTAATACTTATCGCCCCTCAAATCTAGTAAACTGTTTTTTTTTTTTAAAGGAACTCGGCTCACAAATTTCTTGGCTCTTCTTGGTAATTTAGTCTGTATTTCAGCACAGAAAGAATGTAAAAGTGATAAATAATACGGAAAAACATTTGTCAAAGTTTTTATAAACTACATTGTATAAAATGCTATTTGAAACACATATACTTATTACAGTGTGTTTCATCATCACAGTGTGTTTCACCTGAATAATTTATGTGACCAAAAAAACCCTCAAAATTTGTAACTCAGCAAATATGTTTTGACGTAAAGGAGACGCATCTCTAAGGTCTTTGCTGGATTTTCTTGATTATCTGATTTTGCAGCTACTGTTTGAATGATATTGTATTTTTTTTTTTTTTGGCCTTGCACTTCTTCTGTTGTCCACCTTCAAGTCTGGTTTTTAGGAAGCTAAGAATGAGAAAATTAGAGGTGAAAATGCACCAAAATAATAAAACTGACACCCTGCTCCAATTCCCTTCCCTAAAGGGCGGGACTCCATCTGTTAGTGTGTTTTACGGCTCCTCACTTTCTCTGTTTTTTTTCTCTTTGTGCTTCTCAGCCGTCAGCCTCACGGTTTCTACTCAGCCGTTGACATAAACGCACGTAAAGCAGCGGCGCAGGAGGAGACGACAGTGCAGCAGCGTTTCGCTCAGCGCCATCCGCTAAAAGTCATCGACGGAAGAAGAACTGGGCCCGGATTTTGTGTTGCAACGGACAAGCAAGAGTTCAGCTGTTCTGCATTAGTGAGAATCATAACATCCGTTACGTTTTAAATAGGCATTAAGCGATTTTTAAAGTCAATAACTGACTTTTGGTTAGCAGCGTGTCTCTGTAATTTTCTTAAATTTTACTTTTAAGCAACAAAATAAGGGATTGTTGTAAATCACAACATCCCATTATGCTAAAGAAATAAACAGTGGAATATAATATATGTGTGTATAAATGGTATTGGATAAACTGATGTTTTTGTGAGTATTTGAAATATGACTAACAGTCTTTTGAGTTGAATAGCTAATATTCTTTTATTTTTTTCTCCTTTTCATTCATTATTTATTTTAGTTCTTACATGAACCATTCTTATTTATTACTGAGTGAATAAAAAATAAAATGGAAAAATATAGAATATTATTGTAGATATAATATATACAAAATTACGAATAATTAATTTGGTATAAATTTCTATATTCCACTAATGTTGGGATAAAATAAAATGCATTCCTGGTGGGTTTTTTTTGATTATTATTTTATTTGGTTTGTTTTTGGGGGAAAAAAGTCAGAGTTCAAATGCAAACGTGTTGCCATTAAACGTTACATTGTAGTGGCAAAATAAGGAGAAGTATTAAAAGTTGTAATCCAAACTAGATTAAATCTGTTCCAGTAATTATTAATTAAATGTAACTCTTAAAACAGGGTCTTTATCCTTGATTTAAAGGATCTCAGGGTTTCAGCTGTTTTGCAGTTTCCTGGAAGTTTGTTACAGATTAGAGGAGCATGAAAACTGAACGTCGTTTTCCACGTTTAGCTCTAATCCTGGGACTAGAAACCAGAGAGGTCTGTGCATTATGAAAAATAGTAAAGAAGCTGGTCCTCAGCCGGATCGCTCCAAGCCGAATGCTAAAACAAGACTCAAATTACTTTTTCGTCTTTTTCTGCCGACTTCCACAAGATAAACAATTGGAAAATTTGCGCTAAAATGTTACTTTCTGTTGTAGAACAATTCCATTAACAAAATGAAACCCGGACATGTAGGTGTTTATTAATTTTAGCCACAGCAAAGGGAATAACGCAGAAAAACTGTTGAAGAACGATTCCAAACCGCAGTTGTTCTCTTATACCAGGTTGCCATAGCAACTGACTGACACCAGCTCCAGGAGCGTGACGTCACGCGCGCAAGACTCTGCCGTCCAGGTTCCTGAGGGCAACAAAACTGCTTCTGGTGACGACTGCCATTGATTTCAGCTGTAAGTTGTCAACATAATGAGCTAAAACTTATATTTACGCCTGATACATAAAAGAGAAATGGGTCCAGTCCATTCCTGCTAATTATCAACACTGTTACAGCTAATTAACATGATCAGGAAATGTTTTAATTATAAGAAAATGGCAAGGGAGAAGCATGTAGGTCAATAATTCTTGCTTGACTTTGACAACTTTAACATGTAGATGTGCTGCGGAGTTAGGTGTGTTTCAGTTCGGTGAAAAAATAAACATATAAAGCGATCCAACAAACCAACTCTTGACAGATCATCGGTGTTAGCTAAGCTAAGCTAACACCGCTGTGTTAGCTTAGCTAATAGCAGCGGTAGCTAATCAACCACCGATATAAAACTGAAAATATAAAACTGAATGTTTTGTTCTTTGCGTGGGAAATGTTTGTGTGTCTTTTCGGTGTTGAATCCCGTTGTCAGTTGCTATGGCAACGAGTCTGCGCGTAGGGTAGCCGACAAGGTGAAGAATAGGAGCGGTTCTCAGTTGTTCTTTATCGGTTTTTCTGCGTTATTTTTGACATTTTCTTTGGCGCACCTACATCTCCAGGTTTTACTTTGTAAACGGCAGAGCTGCTATGGATGGCATCGAAAAGAATCGTCTTTTTTCCCCTCCAGCCTTGTGCGCATGCGCTAAATTTCAGCATTAACAGTAGCGTGCAGCTTGACTAATATATAATATAAATAAATAATAAATGCATATTTATGCTGTTATTGTAAGACGAGAAAATACTTTGCTTGCAAACATTTTACTTGTGTTGTTATGACCTCGTTTTAATGACTTAGCTGTTAAACTTTTCTGAACAAATATTTGGTGTCATGGGTGCCTCCTGCTGGGATTATCCGTGCTCTCATAGAAAATCAGATTATCTAATATATAAATCAAAGCTTCTGTTAATTGAAAAGATGCATCGTGACCACTACAAAAAAAAAACAAAAACAAAAAAAACACACCACTGTTTTTATTTTCCTCAGGATTCATTGATGAGTTCAGATGTTTGAAACAGAAATCAGAACCATTTGATTTGTGTGCAGCTCAGTCAGAATCTCCTTAAAGTTAACGTATTGGACGCCGAGCTGTGATGGGAGTGATTTTTCCACCACAGGGTGGCACAGTTTGTCTTCAGTGGGCAAACATTAGCTCTGTAACAGAGCTGATGATGGATGCTGGCAGGCGGCCGTAATGATGCCAGAGAGTGATTCCCTGTGGCAGATCCACTCGGTCAGACCACCGGGAGGTTGGTGATGGCAATGGACCGGGAAATAAAAAAAAAAAAATACAGATGATCCCCTTTCAGAAATGCTCCGACTTTCATTGTAGCAGTTTAAATAATTGTGTCTCTGTTTTCAGAGAAATGCAGCATGAATGTCAGAAACAAATGTTCTCTCTCTAAAATGGCACATATCGTTTAAAAATGTTATATTTCAGTGGTGTTTTGGCTCATGATGGTTAAATGCAATTCAGAGAAAGAGTTTGGGGACGTATATGGTGACTTACCTAGTGCTGAGGATGTAACTTGGAGACCTAGCAAACCGGGACCCACAAAGTGACTGATTGTGATTAAAAACATTTTTAATCACAGTCATTTCATTTTGAAGCTTCACAGCCATTTGTCACTCTTTAGCTTCTCCATGGTGTCCCTTGTTAACCAAAAGTGATATAAATAAATGTTTTATGCAAATTAAGAACATGAAAACTACTTTCTGCAGATCTTCTTTCTGAACATCTCCAGTCAAATCCTTCAACAAAATTAAAAATAAATAGAACAAATGAAAAGTTTTTTTGTTGTAGCTATTTTATGTTATTAGCATAAGGATTGGTCGTGATGGTTTAACTGAACTACAGTAATGCAGCTTCTAAAACATTATTTGAACACCAGAAGATGTTTATGTACTTAAAGGTCACTTTTTTTTTTACCCAATAAACTTTATGCTCACAAACAACACCTCCGGCCGCCTTCTGTTCTGGACGTTTACTTCCTGCTCCAGATATCAGTTCACTCTGCGGAGCTGAACCACATTTATAGCATCGATCATCTTTGTTATTCATTTTCTTCTCTGTACCTGTTTTTAGATGTCAATAAGCCACGTTTGCATCTGAAACGTTCCCTTAAAGTTTTTTACAATCTTTTTTTTATTATCAATAAAACAATCTGTTTTCTGTTAACAGCATTCAAAATGTCAACGTCCAAATTATGGTAACTTCCTGGGTTTTCCTTTTTTGTTTGTTTTGGGGGTTTTTTTTGAGGAAGTTTCTAGAAAAATGTATTAAAATCATTAAACTGATTTTTTTTTTTAAATGGAGTGCTCATTGCTGTTTTATTTTTATCCTTCACATTTTTGTTTGCAGGCTCTAAAATAGGATTTTTACACTTTAAATTTGTTCCTGATCAATCAAAATTAGTAATAGACTTTATGTAGGCTAACTTTAGAAGTGAATATATGGAAATGACCTGATTATTATTATATTTATTATCATTTATTTCACTTTGCTGCTGAAACCTCTCACTGTATTGTTGCTGCTCTCTACTGCTGTAGTCTTAATGTTTCTGCACTTGCTGTTGTTTTGATAATGACTTCTTTTCATCACGCTGAGAGACGCCCATGACTATTAGACATTTGGCCAACGCTTGTGCTTTCACTCTAATGCTGCACCTGGGGTAAAATTAGCTTTATTTGCCTTGATATACCTTCAGAAACAGCTGGGGATGGATCGTGAAAAACCTTGTTATCCTGCAGTGAGTCGACTGCTTTGCTGCAAAAACGTCCTCTGAAGAAATTTTTGCTCGTGACTTTTATGCGTTTTTAAATTTCGACGGTCCAGGCGGCTTGACTAAACCTGGCGAAATGGCTGCCAGTTTGACTCTGAGGGATGAAACGTAGTAAAAATAAAAATCACATGAATGTCAGAGTGAAGTGTCGACAGGATGGAAGAAGCTACTTTTGTGATTTTGTTCTCTGCAAATAAACTAAATTCAATGTTTCTGTTTTTTACTGTTTTTGTCACTTTAAACTCAACACTTTAGCTCAACTTTTCTTCATCATTTGATATTTTATAAATTCAAAAATCCTGAAAGGGAAGTAAAAATATGTAGATTTTTACAGTAAGATTCTCACTCCTTGTGAAGCAAACAGTCCTAACACAAATTAATCCTTTATTCCACTTGCATATCTTAGCAAAAATAAATAAAAAACTATATAATTGCTAATTATTCTCTCAACGCTCTGTAGTAAAGTATAATTGAAAACGGTTCAGTTTCAGTCACTTTTATTTTGTTTATGCAGGTTGCTTTAGTTATTTATTCTAAAAAGACAAAAAGTAAAAACTGAAAAAATAATAAAACAAATAGTCTTGGTCATTGACATTCAATTTGACATAATTTGTTAGAAAAGAATCAAGCAGAAGAAAAACCTTATGATTTCTTGCGCCTCTGATACTCATCAACCTACAAACATTTAAATCTTCCCTCATCAGATAAACTCTGAAATTATTCCCACACTGAATGACACTCAAACTTCACATCCTCCCTAAATGTACAATCATTTACACACTTTTAATAACAATAGCACTTTTGGTCTTTGAGACACCATATTTCCCAATAAGCTGCTTTTTAAACAGTTTTTTTTAAGATGGTTTATATTTGAGATTATAATTTAATCCATTCCAAATCTACCCTACAAACTGATATAAAAACCTGAATATTTTTGGCTTCCATTGAATAAATATATTCAAATTAAATGTTGGATTTCAGAAATTTATTCAAAATTAATTTGTTTAGGCTTCCATATGAGCCGTGCCATTAATCTGCTGCTGAAAATTTCACATCTAAAAGTAAAAGTTTTTTGCATAACATTTTCAGACAGGTCTGAAAATAATTAAGATACCACTTAAAATGATCAGTTTCTGTGATATTACTGTCCATAGGTTTATGTTTGAGTAAAATGAACGTTGTTCTTTTATTCTATGATCTACTGACATCGTGTCTCCGAAATTCAAAGCAAAAATGTCGTATTTATTTGCAGAAAATGAGAAATGGTCAAAAAAGATGCAGCGCTTTCGGACCTCAAATAAAGCAAAGAGAACAAGTTCAGAATCATTTAGAAACAACAACACTAATGTTTTAACTCAGGAAGAGTTCAGAAATCAGTATTTGGTGGGATAATCAGGAGGTTTTCAATGCTGTTCAGTGCAGTGGGCTCTTCATTTTCCCCAGAGCTGTGGAGATGTAAATTAGGAACTCTTCAATTTATCCAATTTCCTGTGAGCAGAACAAGGAGGCTGAGATAAAAAAATAAATAAAAAAACGGGAGTTGTTATCGTGTTCTGTTGAGATGTTTTTCAGGTCTGAAGGATTCGTTTTTACCGTCGCCCACTCGTACCCTCGCTCTTCCTCCCTCTGATCTGGAAAAAGGAGAGACACAGAAGGCACCTCGGCCGCTCTCCCAGCCGTCACGACTCGCATCAACATCCCGGCCCCTCGTGTCCGTCTGCTGCGGCGTTAATGGTGACTGCTGGGTCCCACGACGCTTACAGAGATGAGGTCTTCATCAGAAATGTTTTCCCATCTACAACCCCTGACTGTCAGCCCCCATACATGCCCCCACCAGGACAGCAGGCCACAATAACCAGGCATTATTAGAGGGTCCAGTGTTGCCTAGAAACTGGCTGGCGAGGATTTGCTGGTCTTTATGGGGGTGTCGCCTGGTTTATGTGTCTGTTGGTGCAGGATCCAGAATAAAAAAAGGTATTTCAAGATGTGTTGCAGTTCCAGAAAAGGGTAGAAATAGAGAAATTAAACTCAAGCTGAAACACTGGTCTCTGTTTACAAGCTAAAGTTGACACTGCAGCACAGCTACAAGCGGCAGGAAGTTAGAAATGGATGTTATAATAAAAGATAGACGGACGGATGGATGGATAGAAAAATAGCAGCGCCATCATTCCTACCACTTCCTGTTGTCTTCTTCGTGGTTTCTGCCAGTAGCAACATCCGGTTGTTGATCATGTGACTCATTTGCTGTGACAAAAGTGTTTCCATTGTAGTTTGTAAAAAAAATTTTTTGATACGGCTGAAAAACCACCTCAATCTAGAGCCCAAAACCTTTCATCAAAAACTACAGTTTTATTTTTTTAAATTGCTGTTTCAATTTAGCGAATTTATTTTTGAAATGTCAAATTGCGCAATTAAGCATTAGTGTTGTTGTTGGTAGATTTATCAAGAGGTTTCAATATGATTTGATTTCATGAATGAAGTCGACTTTGTGGCAACAGATAAATGTTGAAATTCCTCTGAAGTGGGCGGAGCTGAGATGCACAGTGGGCGTGGCCAACCGTGGGGATGAGACGACGGGCTGAAGAGACAAAAGCCCTGTTGCTAAATTAACAAATTTTGTGCTATTTTAGCAACTTTTCAGACCCCTTTAGTGGATTTTTTTTTCAAGAAAGCAACTAGCAAATCTGATGACTTTTTTCTGTTAGAGACTTTTAAGTGATCCTGACTCTCCACCAGGGGGCGTGACGGTTTTATACCCGTACCGCTGAGCGACCAACCAAGTTGTTCCGCTGTAACCAATAGGAAAATTCAACTGCAGTAGCTAATCTTCAGCCCAAAGAGGGCAGCACTGAGACGGTTTTAGGCCAAATATTGGCAAAATTTACATGAAAATATCACAATTTGCACAAAAACTTGAAGATAGCACCTTTAAAGTCCAATTTAGACAGTTTATTTGCAGATAGAAAATGGTTGATATTGGTTTTCGTTACTCTTTAAATCCAATTTGGATCAAAAACCTTCAGGAAGCTAAAGATGAAGAGACGTATCGTCTCACCAGAGGACGGTGATGGACAGGAAATGTCCTTATTATCGGATTTATGCCACATCATTAACAGTTTTCAGCTAAAATCTTTAAAATAAATGTATTTGCTTGCTTTGCTAGATTATTTTTCTATCTCTTTCCTCCACTGACATAAATATTTCTTTGCGTAGATTCTTTAAATTGGTTTATTTCGAGCTTTCATTTAAAACAATGTTTTTTAACATTTAGAAACTTAACGTATCCGGCCGTAATTGGAGCGCTTACTGAGCCGTTCATTAATCTCAGCACTTTAAACTGGAGAATGTCTTTTTCCCTCATGTTTTCTTCTCATTTCAGAGACTTCCACACCCACAAATTAGGCAATTAAACTGCAATGATGGCAACAAAAGTCATTGTTCTGGAAAATCTGGATGAAGACTGCTGCAGTCGAAACAAAGCCACTCCTAACTGTATTAACCTGCATTGTCACAACAAAGCCCAAGCACTGTGATGTGTTTTTTCTATGAAACCCTGAATCTATGTGGCATTTCCAAAGCATTGTGAGATTGAAAAGAGTCTGCCTGATACGTAAAATCAATATCTCAGCTGAGCCTGAACAATTTCAGTCTCATCAATAAGGCTTTTTCTAAATTTATTGATTGTTTTTCTGGTGGCAGCGTTCGCCAGAATGTGCTCTTATTCACCTGATAAAGATCTGAGTGGAGATAAACATGTAAAACAAAAACAAACCTAATAAGCTAATGTTTACAGCTGGTTTTTGTGACTCATTTCAATCTAGTTTTCCATCTCAGTTTAAAATGTGTTTCTGTCTCTGGCTTCATCTTGTATATTATTAACACTACACTGTAAAACTGTCACCCACACTCGCTAATTACAGCCTGGCTCGTTATGTTGCAAACGAGTAAAGAAGTAACATGTTGTGCTAAAATGTGGTTTTGTAAATATTTATTAATCCTTCTGATATTTATCTGATCGGATGCCATCAGATTTTCACTAAACTAAAAAAAAAAAAAAAAAAACTGAAAATATTTATTCATGATGCAGCAGGATGGATGGATGGATGGATGAACAGATGGATGGATGATGGATGGATGGAAGGATGGATGGATGGATGAACAGATGGATGGATGAACAGATGGATGGATGGATGAACGGATGGATGGATGGATGGATGAACAGATGGATGGATGAATGGAAGGATGGATGGATGGATGGATGGAAGGATGGATGGATGAACAGATGGATGGATGGATGGATGGAAGGATGGATGGATGGATGAACAGATGGATGGATGAATGGATGAACAGATGGATGGATGAATGGATGAGCAGATGGATGGATGAACCGATGGATGAGTGAACCGATTGTTGGATGTTTAGGTGGATGAACCGATGGATGTCCTCATACTCGTTGTATCTGCCATCAGTAGATCTCATATTAATCTCTGGTTGGTTTTTAGCCTCCACGGTTTCGGTGAATCTTAGCGAACCGTTGCCGTTCATCCCGGCGGTTCTGCTCTGTAGTTTCGGTGAATCTTAGCGAACCGTTGCCGTTCATCCCGGCGGTTCTGCTTCGCAGTGATCTTACAACCAACCTGCTCTGAATAAAATGCCCTTTCGGCCGGTTTGCATTTTAATGCGATTCAGTCAACATTCGGCTGGCTGCTTATCACCTGAGGCTGTGTGTTCGCACTTCTGAGAGAAAATAAAAACAACAAGAAAGCAAGTCGATGCTGTGCCCCTCATTTAAAAAAAAACATTTGAGCATTTGCTGACTCAGAAGCTTGTCGTCTTGAATTTAGCTGCTGAGTGTATGCAGAGCTGTGATGTTGAATGGGGATATTATGACTGACGTTTCATTAGAGTCAGTGTTGGGATTAACGCACTTCTGTAAGTACAATGCGGCATATTAGGTAGAAATGCATTGAAGAGATCAAAACCCATGTTCATTATTCAGGCGCTGCATTATTTATCGGAAAAACCAAAATGTTTTATTCTGTTTGTAAATTCTGAGAACATTACACTGTTTGTAACCCGGCAGAACAAAATAAAATGTTTTATAAAAATATACTCAGAGGAAAAAACTTAAAGGTTAACTTAAACTGATGCAGTTTATGTTAACCTTCAAAGTTTAAGGTATATCAGTGATATCAGTGATAGATGGATGGATGGATGGATGGATGGATGGATGGATGGATGGATGGATGGATGGATGGATGGATGGATGGACGGACTTTCGCATGTCTTGTCCATTTAATCCATTGTATCAAAGGTTTAAATATATATTTAGTGTGAATATATATTTATATTAATATTAATATGTTAGAACATTACTAATCAGCTCTGCTTTGCTGGTATATTTAATACCAGAATATTGTGGAGATGAGGCCGTCTGTCTGAAAGCTGAAACATGCATGCAGCAAAGATGAAACAATCCAAAAAGGAGTTTGTTAAATGTCTTGCACAACAATGATTTCATCCTGGCAGTTTGTGCCTGCAGGGAGAGGAAACTTGCTGTTCCATGGCAGGTATTTAACCTTTACACTGGAACACTGGGTTCACAAACTGGTTGAACACAGTTTAAACCCCTCCAGACTAAAAACGTTCAACAGAACATTAAGGAATGCATGTGTGGGATGTACAGGTCAAAATCATCACAGGAAGTTCACTTCATGTCGACACTGAACTCTCCGACCTGATATAGGAAGTTCATAAAAATCTGTCATTTATTCTAAAATGTACAAAATATATACGGTCATGTCTACATGTGAAATAATATCAAGTCTTTTTCATTTCCATTTCAATGAAAAAACATTCTCAATGTCACATGATGCAGAAACGTTGGAGGTTTTTGTGTTTTATGTTTTCGTAGAGAATAACAATTTAGAAATAGTGAAAAATCAGTACTATTACAATTGGGCTCCCTGCTCTGCTGGAAAATGCCTTACAGTGCGTGTTATGTCCGATCTGTGAGCTTTCAACTCTAATATCGGAAAAAGCATACAAAAATAAATAACTAAAATAAAATAAAAATAATACTATACATAAACCTGAACCGGAAGTGATCCCCGTCTCTGAACCGCCATTTTAGTAGACAAGTGCAAAACATTGATGAATAATAAAAA
Organism: Girardinus metallicus; assembly: GCA_903067095.1. NCBI lineage: Eukaryota > Metazoa > Chordata > Actinopteri > Cyprinodontiformes > Poeciliidae > Girardinus > Girardinus metallicus. The sequence goes on along the minus strand of CAEGAE010093570.1, from coordinate 46,131 downwards.
AAAGAAAGAATATTGACTCAACTGACCTATGTGCAAGAGAAAGACATACAAAAAAAAAAAATGGCTTCAGTCGGGCTCGACCCGTATGAGACAGAGTATGGAAAAATGTGATCAAGCTGCCTCCGATCTCCCACTATAGTTCACTAGTTAGTGAACAGGAAAACTGTTTCCTGTTGAGGAGCTTCACGGCGTGAAATCCATACTATCAGCGCTTCAACGGCTCTGTGAAGGACCTACGAAGCCGTCAGGTGGAAAACAAGCTTCTGGTGACAAGCAAAGTCAGTCCACGTAACCAGCTTACACGTAAGCTACATGTCCGTCTTAGCTAGCAGATAAAAGCTACATCAGCTAAGCTAATTTTGCCAGTTCGGCAGCTAGTACTACAGTAAATATCGCTGATATTTGTCTTTGTATCACACAGTGGTGGGTAGAGGACTCAAAACTATAACCGAGTAATGGTTGTAATGTACTTATATTGTTTATAAGTTAGATAGAAACAGGCGAGAGCTAGTTTAAAGCTTATGGCTTGTTTATGGTTGTCATAGCAACTCCATAGCGACTGCCTGCCAATATGGCTGTTATAGAAGGTTGATTTAATCAGGCACTTTAATTTATCCTTTCTGCCTTTCTTTATTGATTTAGTAGCTGATAAAAGACTGTTGCTGTAATAAAAGATGGAAAAAACTCATTAAAGAGAAAAACTATAATTTTGTTGTCGAGGTTAAAAAACATTGTTAGCAAACTCCTATGTAAGCTCTTTTTAAGCTGAAATATATCACTTAATAAAATTATGCATTTGAATGCTATGAAAAAAGCAATATCCCTAATTTTAAGCCATTATTTTTAGTTATAGAAAATACAATTTAGTGTGAAATTAATGTATTTTAGCAGGTGAAATCTCTTCCTTTCTGAAATGGAGAAATTAAATAGTGTCAGACACCAGAGTATCAGCTTTCAACCACAAGAAGTGATTACATTTTTTAGATTTATTACATCCCTGTTTATATTAAACCAATGGGACTCAATTCATTGTAGGAAGAACTGCTACAGCATACAAATGATCATAGGGCTGAAGGTCGGATGTGACTAGAATGATAACCTGACGTGTCGTTCCTCGGTTGTCGTCGTGTTCTGTTTCAGTGCAGCGATGTAACATTGACGATGTCGAAAATCCACTGTGCTTTAGGAGTTTGACTGAGTGAAGCACATCAGCAGTGCTGTGAACATCCACAGGGCATGAGAATAAAAATGGTACTGTTAGAAATTCAGTTCCTCATGGATCACTAAGACAAACACTTCCTGGTGTCAGAGATGCTCCATATTTTAAAGCTTGAAGACATTTGTAAAATTCTGTCTTGGCGTTTGTTCAGCTCACAAAATCCAACCATTATTCTTTGGGTAAATTTATTCTGACAGTCATACCCTACATTTTCAGGCACAATTTTCAGGTGTCAGTCTGTGATAGCACATTTTTCCTACTGAGAACAGTAGATGCTTGATTTGACTATCTACCTTACTTTAAATTAATTCAGTAATTTTCTCTCAGAATTCTGTCAGTGTCTGTTGAGATTTGGTCACCTTCAAAATGCCATGTTTGGATAAACAAGGTCAAGACTTGACTTGTGGCCTGGATATGTACTGCTATGGCAAAGTGTTTTCTCTCTGGTGTATTCACACCAGCCCTGTTTAGTCCGCTTTAATCAAACTCTAGTCCGTTTGCCTGGAAAATCCGGTGTGAATGCGTAATTAAACTCTGATGCAGACAAAGAATATAAGCTCTGGGCTAAAAACCTAGGTCTACTTCAGTTGAAGTGAACTCTGGGTCGGTTTGAATGCTCATGTGAACGCCAAGCGGACCGGAGACCACTCCAAAAGCAGGAAGTGAACTAAAGCTCAGGGCATTCTGGGTAAATACAACCAAAACAAACTCATTACATTTTTTAATGTTTTATTGGCTCTAGTGGCCTTTATTTGATAGTGAACTGACAGGAAAGTGGGTAATGAGAGAAGGTCAAAGACATGGGCCAAAGGTCGCATGTCTTCGACCTTTGCCATGCGGCAACTCATAAGTCTTTTGCTAGCTGGAGAAATGGCTCCAGAAAAAAAACAGTACAACTCCTAACATCTGATGCCATTCCATTTTTGATTACAATGACGTTTCGCTCAAGGTCTTCTTCATGTTTGTGTTGTTTCCTTCAGTAGTTCTTGGTGCAGCGCCCCCATAGGTGAGGAGGGGAACAGGTTTTCAATTAGTTTGGTTTGTTTGACACAGTGCAGTGTGAACGTGAACCACAGCAGCTGAAAATGTAGCAAACGTTGTAACTTTGGTTCCAAATCAAACCGAATCTAGTGGACTATCAAGAATTGATTACAAGAGTTAATCGCTTGTTTTATTACTTTATTTGCAATTTATCGAAACAAGTCTTGCAAATGAGAACTTGGATCTCAGTGAGACTTGGTGTTTAAGATAAAAAAAAAAGAAACATAACTAGACCAAATGTACTTGGTAAGATTTTGCAGTGCAATAGTGTGTTAAGTTTTATTTTCTTTAATATTTTAAATACACTGCAAAAACACAACATTTTACCAAGTTTTTTTGATGTAGTTTTTAGTGCAAATATCTTGGTACACCTGAAATAAGAATAAAATAACTTACAAGTAAGCAAGAAATAAGAATTTGTTTTAATTTAATAACTCATTAGTATTGATGAAAAAGTACCATTACCACTGCAGATTATTTCACTTTTAAGTAGAAGTTTTTCATGAATATTATTGAATTATTGACTTAAAACAAGCTCATATATATTGCCTAAAATTTACTTGTCAGTCAGTTTTGTCTTATTTCAAGTGTACTCTGATATTTGCAGTGGAAAATAGACAGAAATACTTGTTAAGATTTTGTGTCTTTGCAGTGTGGACTGAAGTTGTGAGGAATAAAAGGGGTAAAAACATTTTAATCCATCATTTATGTAAACTACAGACACCACTGGTTTCACTGGAACCAGAAATCCTTAGAAATGGATTCATAGTCCGTTGGTAGATGTCAGTAACTTTGTTTCTGATGTGTTCTTGAATTTCATTAAATTGGAGACGTGTCTTATTTTAGCGTCGTCAGTGTCGTCTGACAGGTTCTGTTTAAGTGACATCTTGATTCTTTTGGTCTGGCGGTAATGAGGCTCGGGTGAAATTGAACTCAGCTTTCCAAAAATGTGCTCAATCACAGTTAATTAATGCTCCAGCACAAGGGTGTAATTAGTGTTTTTCAAATAGCGCCCGGTTGATTTGGATAACACTTTCCTGTTTAAGGTAGGAAATCATCATGTGAAAACAGTTTTTGAATTTTCTCTGATTTTCTTGGTCTGATAATAAATCTGCGTGAAACATTTAAGTGTCACAAAGCAGGAAAAATACAATAAATCTGTAATCGGCAAATGCATTTCCCAGCACTCCAGACACAACAGGGTGTGACGCTTAAAGTACACACTTTCATATCCGTGGCTCACAATAATGTCTTCAGCCGATGCTGCGTCTAGATAGCGTGTCGTCAGAATATTGTGCTGCTTTAATGTCACGAGAGCTCATTAAACCTCCACTAACTCCCCACTCCTCCTCTCTCATCCTGTAAAAAAATAGAAAAATTAGTCTCTGGGATATTTATGATTTAAATCACAAGCTGACGTTTGGTGTTTAGTGCACACTTTTATGTACAGGAATATTAAAAGTAAGAACATGCCTGTACATATTCTTACTTTTTCTTCCATTTTTAGCTCGACAGAATTGCTGCATGTACACCAGGAATTCTGTTCAAGTCATTTTTATTTCATTTCTTAGCTTAATCCATTTTACATTATTACAATTCCAGCATTCAACACAACTCTGTACAGTAACATGGTGAAAAAGTTTAATATTTTATGACACCAGGGACGTCCAAACTGTGACCCCAGCAACGTTTGTGACCCTCTTGGTGATTTTGTTTGGCCCCTCAGTTCACAATTCAAGAATAGAGCCAATCCGCGATTAATTTGAGATCTTTTTTAAAGGCAAATGAAATCTTCTTAAACATTTATTTATTTAGGTACTGGACAAAGTATTTCTATTAGTTAACAGTGTTTCTGTTTTCATTGATCACACTCTACTAGATCGCGCTACTTTTGCTCAAACTTTGAGTAAAAAAAGTGACAAAAGAAAAACAATGTGCAAAAAAAAAAGCTTTAGAAAATATTAATTTGTTCTGTTTATGATTTACTGATTCCTTTTCTACAGAAATTTGACTACTTTACTAAATATTGTCTATTTAGTATATTACTGAAGAGATAAAAACAACAAATATGTTAAGAAATAAATCCTTTCAGTTTTAAATTGTATTTTTAGACTGTCTTAGAAAAACAGAGTGTCTTCAGTCAGAGGCTTCTTCAAATTTGCTGTAATACAGACTGCTGCAGGAGATCTTTCCTACCCACATCCATCACCACCTACAATAACGCTTTTTTGTTATTGTAGGTGTTGAATTAACATCATTTAATTTCCCCTTGGGATCAGTAAAGTACTTTTGAATTTGAATTGACCAAAGAGATCAGCACTGAGACGTTTTCAGCCAAAATAACTCTGGATTAAACAAAATTACACGAAAATGTCCAAGTTAGCACAGAAACACGTGGATAGAACGCTAAACAACCTATTTAGACACTTTAACAGCAATAAAAAAAAGTTTATTTGGGGGAATCTAAACCTCCCAATCTTTGCTGTTGTGTGAAAAACAATAAACAACCAAAACCACAAAAATATCAACAGAAAATGTTTGTTTGCGAGCTGAAACACCAGCTCCAGTCCACAGTTATTTGAATTGCGCTAATACAGAATAAAAGCTAATAAATCAATCGCTATTTTGTGCCACAAAACGTGTCAGAGTGACTCAGACTGTGCTGACACAACTGAGGTGTATTATTAGCCGCTTGTGACAGTGATCCAGTCAGAACGAGCCGGGCTGCATGTAGCATAGCGTAACCACAGGCTGAAGCTCATGTATGTTTTATTACTGCGCGCTGCTTTTCATGCTTCCACCCAAGGGGACGCCGCTGAATTTACATGCTGCTGCTTCTCGTTCCTCTGGATAATTTCTGCAATGTGTTGCCACATCTATGGCCTACATTCTATATTTGCATTTTGCAACCTGCCAACAACTATAGAGCCTATTTTTATATAAAAAAAAAAGAGTAAAGTGTCATCCTGACGACACAGAGAGAAATATTTTTATTTTAGGAAATGAGTCTAGCAGATAGATAAAAAAAAATAAAAGTGAATTATTTGGCTCCCTTGAAAAAGAGGCACATTGGTTGTTTTCACAAAAACAACTCCGATGAATTTATAATGAGATTTTCTGAACAGGAGGAAGAGGAGGAGGGAAGAAGGTGGGAAGCAGAATAAAACCTAAAAAGATGTTGTACAGATTGAAGGGTCTTTTGACAACACTGGCAGAGGAGGCTTTAAATTGTGTGTGTGCGTGTGTGCGTGTGTGTGTGAAGGAGTGGGAGTCATCCTACTCTGGAGGGTTGAGTGCATTATTTTGTCGTGTTAATGCATTCATGCATGACAGTACCGTAGCATCAATTTTATGGTCCTAAAACCTGTGTGTGTGCGCGCGTGTGTGGGGGTGTGTTTGTGTGTGTGTGGAGGAAACCGTAAAATCAGAAGATTTAAGCCATAATATAAAGAAATTAGGTCTGAAAAGCGGCACTAAATGAAGGCGTTTGGCCAGTTTTTGATAAGAACGCCCCAAAAGAAGCATTCGGCAGCAAACTGGCAGCTTCTTCCTTCTTCTGTTTTAACAATTTAAAACGCACGAAAATAGAGACAAGTGAGAAGCGAAGAGATTGAGAGGACACCAATTTTCTGTTTTCAAAACAGAGGAAATAGCATGTTTCCTTTTCGTCTGTCACTGACTCAAGAACTATTAGCCTAATTATACAGAGGAACTGAGAACGATGAGGAAAAGTGTGTGTGTGCGTGTTCGTGTTTGAGAGGCAGAGATCTGACCGGTGGTTGGAATTAGCACTGACAGATTCATTAGATGTGTTTCTCCTCCAAATTTAACACTGATAAACGACGTCACATGGCCACGTAATGGGGCAGCCAAACCAATTTCTGACCGTCTTTGAATCATTACACTTCCAGGATTAACTCTAACTGCTGTTAAGTAACTTTGCAGGTTCTGTTGAGGAACTACAGACTGGAAGTAGGTGGCTAGTTGTGAATTCTGCAACTAATGATTATTTTAGCTATTAGTTTATCAATTATTTTGACAATTAATCAATTAATTGGATAGAAGATTGGTGGAGTAGTAATGAATCATGAGCCTGTTCTATTAATAGCAGTCGCTTCAGTTTAAGCTTTGAGATTTAGAGTGAAATTCTTATGCAGATTGTCAACCTAACATCATGCTAACACATAAAGCTACATTAGATACTTTAGCTCTGTTTCCTTGTCTTGATTCTGTTGTTCATAGTTTTAAATTTTGCCAGTCGGGTGGCCAACATTTTTCCAGACAGGGCCTTGGATTCGCTATTCATGCCAGGAATGTAATGAATCCTCAAATTTTTTGAGTATCTCTATTAATTCCTCAAGAAAAATTATCAAGCTTCGTTAAATTCTGTTTTATTATTTAGCGCACTGTGTTCCAGCTGGGTGATTATTTGTGTTGCGCAACGCTCTCACTTCTGTCTATGAGTTGTTGATGAATGCTAACAGCTAGCAGCATAATGTTCAGTTTTCACGTTTGCTCTGGGGGATTTCATTGATTTTATTGATTAAAGAGTCTTTATTAGCTTGCTTAAATTGAATATAATTTTCATAATTTTGCATAATTTTTGTCCAGGTTACCTTAAAAAGTGAGCTGCTATTGTTACACTTTAACAGAAAAGTAATTGTTAGGGATGCACAAATATGTAAATTTGTGCCAATGTTGATATTAGATATTAATACTGATGTAATGGCAGTATTTACCAATATTTATTTTATCAAATTCTTTATTTGATTACTCGATTAATCGTCAGAATAACTGATGCAATACCTGATTACTAAAACAATCGTTTAGAACAGACCTAATGTCAATAACTAAAATTATCTGCCTAGTTAAATTATGTTTTGCTATTTAGCGCACCGTGTGATTATTTGTGTTGCACAACGCTCTCACTTCCGCCTATGAGCGGTTGATGAAAACTGGATATTTGAACAGATTTTTAATATCTTTACATTCATGCAGTAAAAGCAGTTTCTTTCGGCTGGTGTATTTTGAGATTTCAGTCATTAATGGTCAGATTAAGTGAGGAAAAAGTGTGAGTGGTGAAGGTGGAGGTTTTCAGAGCGGATGAGGCAAAGCAGTCACAGTCACAACTGTTAAGGAATAAATACCTGCTGCACCCCTCTCTCTCTCTCTCTCTCTCTCTCTCCCTCCCTCTCTCACCATCCTCCAGCTCTCTCTATCTCTCCTCTGCTCCTCATTTCATCTCAACTTGGATCTAGCAGCGCATTCATTTTTTAATGACACTCACTGCACGCGCTCCCCGCTCCCCTCTTCACCACCTGTTAGCCCCGCATCTCCTCCTCGCGCTGGATTTCAATATTTTCACCTGGTTTTTATGAGGAGTTTCACGCTTGTTCTTTCCTCTGAGGTAAGGCAACATTTTTTATGCATTTATTTCCTGAACAGATGCACGTTGAAGCAAGCTGATCAATATTCATTTTATTTCCGTTACATCCTGACTGCTGGGGTTTTCTCTGGACTGTTTCCTCTATCGCCTCCCACAGTGAGCAGGTGCAATGTGTGTCTGAAATTAAGTGGTTTTTTCCCACTTTTACCCACACAGACTTGAAGTTTACTCTTCCCTGAAAATGACTTGTCTTCCACCTGACATGTGCTTAGTTATAAATGATTCTCCCTAAAGCCTAAGGAGTAGCGATGCTGTCTTCCTGTCACAAGCTCTTTATTCAAAGATGAACGGAGCTACCCGCGGTAACAATTAGAGCCGCGAAAGCACTATATGCGACGCATATGGGCGCTGCGCTAAAGGGGGCGCCAGAATATGGCGGAAAAAATATTCCTAGTTGAGAATGCGCTAGGGAGCGATTTTTTTTAAACTCGTGTTGTCGTCTTATGAAAGGGAGCTAATCCTGAAGAGGCAGAAAAGAAAGAGGGAAAATGCATTTCTGAGTGGTTGACAGTCAGTAGGTAAGTTATTTCAGTCTATAGAGAGGAGGTTTGGAAATATTTAGCTTAAGTTGCTAGTAAATGACAGGTTACCGTTTTCTTTCTGCTGTGTGGTGTAGTTACAGGTGTACAGGCAGAACCTTACCAAGCTGTATGCAAGTTATATATTTAAAATAATAGTAGCTGCGTTTCTAAATGTGCGCAAAACTTTGTCAATATTCCACTAATGTTGATAAAACACAATTTTGCAATAGTGTTGTTTCCATTAATTAAAAAAATGCAATTAAAATCACAGATGAACAAGTTTGTTCACACAACGAGACATGAAAACGCATGCAGCATCATCATCCTCCTACCACTTCCTGTTGTCTTCTTTGTCGTTTTTGCCAGTAGTAATGTCCGGTTGTAACCTGTGTGATGCAAAAAAGTGTTTTCATTGCAGTTTTGCAAAATTCACTCCTTTTAATGCAGCAAAAAAATCACCTCCTCCTTTTTCAAAATTGCTGCGTTTCCATTAATCAAATTTATTTGATTGAACAAATATATGTGCATGAAAAAACAATTTCCATATTATTTTTATGCTTATTACAGAAATAATAGATTAATGTCTTCCTGCTGGTGGCTGCTGCTATATCAAACGTGTTAACTCTGCTTATTGTACAGTTATTGATGCTACTTTCAAATAATTACAATAATCTGCGTTTTTAAATCTCAATAATTGTTTTGAGTTTGCTAGTCCTGTAAGGTAAACTCAACTGCCAACACTAGTATGATGTAAGCTAATTAGGAATTATGCTAACAATAGCAGGTATTTTACACACATAGAGTCGCTCAGGAATGATAAAGCATCTCAGAAAGTACGTAGCTGCTGACACACAAACGGAAGAAATCTTCTCACAGCTGCAGATGATGCAAAGAGTGATGGAGAGATAATGAGAGGATAAAGAAGGGGTGAATTTTTGACAGTGAAGATGAGAAGCTAGGGTCTGAGAGACAGTGAGCGCCCCATGCCTGTCATATGACTCTAATTTAAAGTGAAGGAGCTAAAAGAGGAGGGAGGGGGAGGTTTCAGGTTGCTGGCGATATATTCCTGACTTCGGGATGTGAGCTTACTCTCTGGTTTTCTTGGCTGTAAATCTACGTGTTACAAACACAAGGTTGGGGGGGGATGCGTCTTCTGCAGCATAAATAAAACCAACAGAAACCCAGTTTATGCCTGCAGGAGACAAGATGAGCTATCATGTACAATTATGGACACGATTATTTGGATTTAGTGTGTAAGAAGTCTTTAAGTAAATTTGGAAAAAAACTGGATTGGAGCTTTTATACCAGCAGAATAATTAAACACCGAAAATGTTAAAATGTGGGGTCTCCACACAGCTGATATAGAAGTATTTTTAAGAGAAAGATCTTTGATTGTATCTCTTTATATCTCTTTATGGAAACTCTAGAGCCTTAGCTACAAGTAGAGCTGAACTGATTTTCCCATTATTCAAATAATAAGTAATCGATTAAGGCCATTTGCTGAAAGAACAACCCTTTCAAAGAATGTGATGTTTCCCAATGAGTAAAAACACTCATGTTAAATGTTTTACCAAACTTTCTGGTGTGGTTATTTTACTCCGATAAATAAGATATATTGTTATTTTAGATTTCGTTCTACATTTTCACATTGATAGACATGTTGCAGCAAGATGTTATGAGCGTAAGATCCCCCCCGAGCTTGCTGCTGGACTGCAATAAACTGCTCGCTAACGATGGCTGCCATTGGTTTTAGCTGTCAAGTTTTCAACAAAACCCGCTAAATCTGAAATGTACGCCTGATATATAAAAGAACAAAGGACGTATGCTACTTATTGTCATCACTACACCAACTAGATAACAAGGTCAGGAAAACATTCTAACTAAAACAAATAGCCAAAGAGAGGGGAGTAGATCAGTTATGCTAGCATGACTATGACAATCTTAACATTTAGATGTGCTGCTGAATTCTGTGTGTTTGGTTCAGTTAAAAACCAGACACCAACTCTCTGACAGATCGTCGGTAGAGCAGGTGTTTAAATTAGCTAACATACCATCGCAGTGTTAGCTTGGCTAATAGCAGCGATAGCTAAGCTACCACAGCGATCACTTAATAGTAATAATCAGAAAATAAATATCAAGCCTGAAAACATGAAACTGTAACGGACTGAATGTTCTGTTATTTGTTTGGGAAATGTTTGAGTCTTTTTTTTTTTTTTTAGAACATAGGGTGGCGGTGTTGTCTGTTGCTATAGCAACAAGATTGTGTGTAGTGTAGCTGAAACCGAGAGCGAGAAAAAAGACGGATATGAATCGTTTTGATTTGTTCTCCAACGATTTTTCTGCGTTATTTTCCCCTTTGCTGTGGCGCACCGCACTGAATTAATAAACCATCTCCAGATTTTGTTTTGTTGACGGGATCGTTCAGCTGCAGCAGGGCGGATGTGGATGGCGAGGAAAGGAATCGTCTTTTTGCCCTCCAGCGTTGTGCGCATGCATGAAATTTCCGGATGCAAACAAAAACATCAGAGTTTTTCCACCAGGCCTTCCAGAGCTTGGAGCAGCGTTTACAAGCGTTGGGTTTGGTGTTTTTGCTCGTGCGCCGACGCTCTCGTGAGCGAGATGATGATGATGATGATGATGATGGTGATGATGGTGGTGGTGGTGGTAAGAAAAAGAGGAGGACCTCCAGCTGGCAGCCTGGGGGTGATCAGTCACCCGGAGGCTCCCGGAGAGCCTCAGGCCCGCCGGCTCTTTGCTGCTGCACGCCTGCTGCTGGTCCTCAAGCTGCTCCGACTCAAGGCCACATCTGCCAGAACTGGGAGGCGAATGACTGCACACATCATGTCAACGGCCTCATGAAGTGTGTGTGTAGACGCACGGGCCAACGGTCTGACAGAAGCTCGGCTGTGTTTATGTTTGCACAATTGTTTTTGATGAATTATGCATTCAACTCCAGGATTCTCATTATCACAGACTCTTAAGTTTATTGATCTTTAAATCCATTCCTGCTGTAAACATCTCCATCATACTAAGAGCTTAATTAACTTGTCTGCAGCTTCACCTTAATGCAATGCAACCAGGCTCTTCAGATAATTTCTAACAAAGGGCTTTGTGAGTTTTGCTTTAATGTTGTGACAAACTGGAGTGATTTCCTGTAACTTTGATAAGCGCATTGCCCTATTAGCTACAGCTAACAATTATTTTAGCATTTTATTAATCCATCCATTATTCTGACGATTGATTGGGTAAAAAAATTGGCACATTCTGCAGATTTTTCATTCAGCCACGTAAGCTTATTTTGTACAAGATCAAAAATACATAAAAAACAGAAATAATTTATATTTTCTCTTTATAACAAGAAAATAAGCATTTTATTGCTTAAAATGCAATAATACAGCATTTATTTAATGAACGCTTGATCATTTGTGGCAATGAATACTTCTAACATCAACATGTAAAATGGATTAACCGACTAATAATCGTTTGAAAATGGTAATCAGTGGGAGATTTTTTATAGTTTTGGCTAAATTACTATTTTGAATATGTTGATCTTTCAGTAAGTTCACCTTTTTTAATCTGTAAACTCCATTGATTAATCGTGATTAATTGTTTCAATCCTACTTCTAGGTAGAAAGGTTTTGAAAGGAACCAAGACTGGATTATCTGAAGAGTTTCCATGAAGAGGAGCAGTCAAAGAGTTTTGTCCTTATGCGCTCCAACGTAAAGATACCGCTATACTTCATCTCGATTAATCTGATTAATCGTTTCAGTATTGTTTCATCAAAAGCTGATGTTGTTTCCGCTTCGGTTAATTGGGAGAAAGTAGCACAACTTCGACATGATGAAGTTATTCATCATACATTCATGAGACCAAAATGGCCGCCGATGGGTTTTCAAAAGTCGGCTTGTCCATCATCTCCCTTCCTTGAGCCAGAAGTCTGCCAAAGTCCTTTCAGCCTAACGAACGAGGGAAGCTGACGTGTTGGCACGCTGCGGCGGCTTTCAGAGCGCGGTTTCATCACCAGCCAAGATGAAGCTGGATGAGCCGCGGCACATCTCGCCCGCCCGCCGTGTTCACAACAGAACCGGGTGGTCGCCAGTGACCCCGGCTGCTTGTAATTTCGCGGAAGGTCAACAGTCAGTAGCGGCGGTTTCAGAGTCACTTTCTGCCGGGGCATAGCTGCTCCGATTAACTTCATTATGATGAATGAACGCTCTGAAACGCTCAGCTCTGTTTTTAGTTTTAACCCTGGAGATTAAGCTTTACAGCAAAAGAAAACAAACGACGAGGTGTGGATCATCTGATGTTAAAGGAATAAGATTAGTAGATTAGAGCAGCAGGGAAACATCTAAACCATGCAGGGCAGTGTGCCTCGAAAAACACTGGACTAGATTAACTTCTTTGGATTTTGGAGACGACTGCTCCTTACTGCTGGTTTCCTGTCTGTCTGTAGTGTCAGCAAACCTATGGAAGAGAAGTAGGGCCACTGAAAAAATAAATTAAACAAAATTCTGACATTAAACTCAGAATTCTGACTTTTTTCTCAGAATTCTAATTCTGTGTTAAAATCCAAACAAATAATCATTCTTAGGTGTATGTCAGTTATGTTGTTAGTATATAAAAAATAATAATAATAAACTGTCTCTTTGTTGTATATATATATATATATATATGTACACACACAAAATATAAATTTTCACTAATTTATTTGGTATATTTGAATTTTAAGCAAAAAGTCAGAATTCTGAGAAAAGTCCAAATTTTGAGGAAAAAAAAAATTGGAGAAAAAAATTAAAATTCTGAAATTAAAGTGAAAATTCCAAGAAAAAAACAAAAATTCAATGAAAAATGTCAGAAATATGAGAAAAAGGTCAGAATTCTGAGGGTAAAGAAAATGTAAATTAGAAAATTACAAAAAGAATTATGAGAAGAAAATAAAAAATTTGAGAAAAAAAAATCAGAATTCTAAAAAAGAAGGGTAAATATTCTGTGAAAAAAGTCAGAAATATGGTAAAAGGTTGGAATTCTGAGGAAAAAATAAATAAAAATTTGGAGAAAAACAGTCAGAATTGTGAGGAAAAAACATGTTACAGCGGTTGTCATACTGGATTTTGAAGGGAGTCTAAATTTTGATTTCGGGGGTCATCTTCATCACACGGCTGACCGGATAATCCACTCCTGCATCCAAAAACAGAATGAAGCCAAATTCTCAGATTTTCTTTGGTTTGTTTTCACAGATTAAAACTCCCAGACAACACAGAGGAAGAACGAACATCCACAGTGCAAATATGAACTTCTCAGTTTGAATCGATGAACGCAGAGAGAACAGAAGGCCGTCCGAAGGGGGAGCTTTCCGCTCAGTATTGAGGACACAACGCCCCCTCAAGCCCTGCTGTCTTTAGAAAACCAAAGCTGCAACGCGTTCGTTTTCCACCCCCCTCACTTTATTTTTTTTATTTTCAAAGAAGAGCAGATACACTGCAAAAACACTAAATCTTACCAAGTATTTTTGTCTAGTTTATGGAGCTAATATCTTAGTACACTTGAAATAAGACAAAACTAACTTACAAATAACTTTCCAGCAAAATAAAGGAACTCGTAATTTAATTAAATTCAAAAATACTTTATTAACCCAAAAGAGAAATTAAATGTTTTTGCAACTCATTTTGTATAAGATTCTTCAAAAAAAGCTGTTATAGATTGTTATAGCCATAGGCAGGAAGAATATCCTGTAGCAGTAAAAAAAAACACTGCAAAAACACAAAATCTTCCCAAGTATTTAAGTACTAAAAATATCTTAGAGCACTTTAAATAAGACAAAACTAACCTACAATGACATTTCAGTGACATATAGGAGCTTGTTTTAAGTCAATAATTCCTTAATATTGTTTAAAAAGTACTTATTCTTTTTTTAAGTACTTGTAATTTTTTATAGGTAATCCAAAAATTAGGAAAAAAAAGCTTATACTTTTCTTAAACAATATTAAGGAATTATTTATTTAAAATAAGCTCCTATACTTTGCTGTTATTGTAAGTTAGTTTAGTCTTATTTAAATTGCACCAATATATTTGCAGTAGAATCTAGACCAAAAATACTTGGTAAGATTTTGTGTTTTTGCAGTGCAATCACAGCTTTCTGCAACAAGGCGGCTCTTCTGGCAACGTAAGAGGACTGAAGAGCAATTCAGCCTGGAAAAACTTCCTCCTGTAATTGTCTGACTATGCAGGCTTGTTGAGGATTTTAGATAACAATGGTGCTCAAACACACACACACACACACACTGTAATTTCAATGTGGATTGTAATTTAACTCAACCACTTTTCGTCCATTATCTCTTATCCTGCCTCCGCTGGTTTATTCAGATTTATTTAATTGAAATGCAAATGTGCGCAAATCCTCTGCTGTATTTTGTAGTCCTGTGAGAAACTACATTAAAATTGCTTTAATTAGGTTCAAAGAGCTTTCTTTAAGAGAGCCACTTGTGATAATAGCTTTCTGACATGAGATATTCGACTGCAGGTAACGCTATAACAGGTGTTAGGCCAGTCTGCGTTTCTCCAGAAAAAAACGCATCAAAACAGAGAATACAAGAAATTACTAAAAAAGAAAGAGTAAAAAAAAGTGTTTGATAAAAACAAACTACTAACTGGTCAGAACATCTGATTTAATACTTAAAAATTGTCATTAGATAGACAAAATGTATATAGGTATGCACAAGTTTGATCTTATAAAGACTAAAATGGCTAAAAATGCAAACAAACCACAACAAATGAAGGCAAAAAAAATACTTTCCAAATATTTTTTAAAATTATACAGCATGTTAAACTAATACAAAATATATTTGTATTTAGCATTTGGGTACAATAAATCTACTGATATATTCAAAATTCTGAGAAAAGTGAAAATTTGTGAGAAAAAAGTCAAAATTCTGACAAAAATGTCAACTTTCTGGGAAAAAAGTCAAAATTTTGAGAAAAAAAGTCAAAATTCTGAGAAAAAAAGTCAAATTTCTGTTAAAAAAAAAACAAAAACAAAAAACCCTCGGAATTCTGACAAAAAAATTTTAAACTCTTGTCGAAATTCTGACAAAAAAGTAAACATTCAGAGAAAAAAAGTCAGATTTTTTTTTTTCAGTGACCATAATTGTCTTCTGAAGTAGAGTGATAAACGCAGATTTATATAAAAACATTGTGTGTGTTTCTGCCCCATGTTTTCGTAGCATTGAGTGTAGCGCTGGCGCTTCTGTTTTTTCCACTTACTTACTGAGTGTCATCATGTTTCCTCTCAGCCCTATGACCGTGCGGAAGGGAAACCGTTTGGGCATCTCCATCCAGGAGCACATGGCCATCAACGTCTGCCCCGGCCCCATACGCCCCATCCGTCAGATCTCTGCCTACTTCCCCCGCCTCTCGCCCACTTCCTCCTTCTCGGAGCCGCTCTCGCCCAACCAGCTGACGGCGCCGGCTCCGCTGAGCCCCGGCGGCGCGGGTCAAGGTGGAGGAGGAGCAGCGGGAGGAGGAGACGGAGAAGGAGGAGGCGGGGCGAGCAGATGCCTTTTGTCTCCGCTGCTACCGGGAGCTGCAGGAGGAGGAGGGTCGCTGTCGGCCATGAGCAGCATGGACACCTCCATCGAGATCGACAGCTGCGACAGCGACGACAACAGTGAGTCGCCTCAGAGCAACGATCAGGTCTCTCTGAAAAACAGGGCCGGAGTATTAGCACCATGCTAAGATCATAAAAAATAAATTACAAGAATAAAGTCATTCAATTGGAGAAATAAAGTTGTACGAAAATAAAGATGCAATAATACGAGAGTTGCTTAAAGTTGTTTAACGTCGCACAAAAATAAAGTCTTATTACAAGAATAAAGTCGCAATAATACGAGAAAAAAAGTCAATATTTGAAGAATAAAGTCATAAGTCATTCATTCTCATATTTTCTCTTGCTTTATTCTGGTAATTTTATTTTAATAATTCTTTTTATTATGGTCCAAATACTCCGTCTTATAGAAGGAGTTGGACCTAGTTTGGCTCTTTATAATTTTCCA
Source organism: Girardinus metallicus (assembly GCA_903067095.1). Taxonomy (NCBI): domain Eukaryota; kingdom Metazoa; phylum Chordata; class Actinopteri; order Cyprinodontiformes; family Poeciliidae; genus Girardinus; species Girardinus metallicus. Next base: position 29,855 of record CAEGAE010093570.1, on the reverse strand, counting down.
AATGGCTCTTCACTTTTTTTTTAATCATCAATTTCATACTTTAGCTTATCTTGGCAAATATATTTTTTCTGTATGCTAATAAATCCTTTTGCATTTAGTGGTTTTGGATTTGGTTGTGCAGGAGGCTCCACTTCTGCTTTTCAAAGCTTTACGGTTGTATAATTGCACATCAATTTGCATACATTTTCATCTGTGAGCAGTTATTTGGATTTAAAGTGACAGGAGGGCCTGAAACGGTTCCAAATAGGCAGAACTGAGCAGACTGAAATCTAATTATATAAGAATGATTTTGTGCAAAAAAATGTAATTAGTGTGTTTTGTGTCGCACATAGATCTATCTATCCTAACTTGTTCGAGGAGGCATCTTAGGTCACCTTAAAAATCTGGTTCAGCTTGTAAAAGACAAAATAAATGACACTGACTCAGATCTGGACTCATATAAAGAGTTCAGAAGAAAATCATGTAAAGAGAGAGTTTTAGATTTCAGGAACTAGTCAATATTTATTCAATATTCCCACCGGTCTCTCTCTCTCTCTCTCTCTCGCTCTCTGTGCCGTTTGCTCTTCGCCTCCTAATGGAGTCATCATCATAAAAGCAATTACCTGTATAACTGGCACACATTTCTTCTGACTTGTCGTTAACTCCCTTCCAGCCTCCCTGGGGACGTTAGAGTTTGACCTTCTGTACGAGAAAGCCACCAGCTCCTTACACTGCACAGTCCTCAGAGCAAAGGTACGGTGTCCGCGGGAAAATGCTTTACAACCTCTAAACGCCGGCTGAGAAAGCCAGCAAAGGAAAACCAGGTTATGTGCTAAACTTTCTCAATTAGAATGTGTTGGCGTGGCAACGTTGCACATTTTATGATTTGAAAAGTTGTGATTGATTTTGTTAAAAACACACAGATATTTAATGCTTTTTTTAAGTGAATTTTTTTAGTATCAGGCACTGTAAGTGTTTTAAATAGGACATATTTTTGTTTGTAGTTGTACCAGACTTAACACTTAATTCAGCTTCTTATTCTCACCCTCCACACTCAAACTCTTAAGTTAAAACTTTGGTTGATCTTTAAACATTTTCCAAATGTTTCCAGCATTTTTCCAGCAGCGAAAAATGCTGGAAGTTTCCAGAGTCACCACCACATCTCATTTTGTAGGTTTATGTCCTATATTTTCTCCGCAAGGGTTTGAAGCCGATGGATTTCAACGGTTTGGCCGATCCCTACGTCAAGCTGCATCTGCTGCCGGGAGCCTGCAAGGTTGGATTTTATTTCAAGGGTTTTTTTTATTTCTCAGTGTTTTTCTGTGAAATTGAAAGAGACCTTCAGCTTCCTGTCTGCAGGAAGATTGGAGGACACTCTTCAATCATGGTCTCATTTTAGAGTTGTGTGACGAAAATGCGGATGAATAAATGAGCAGTAATAGAAGGACCCTGGAGTTATTTTTTCTGCTGTTTGCACGTTGCAGCGACGCTCGCAGTGACATTTACTTCGCTCTCCCCGTGGTGTTGACAGGCGAATAAACTGAAAACAAAGATTGTTCGAAACACACTCAACCCCGTGTGGAACGAGACGCTCACCTACTGCGGCATCACCGAGGAAGACATGTACCGCAAAACTCTCAGGTTAGTCTCTGTTATTCACCTGCCTGGGTAGCAACTAGTTACATTTACTTCAGTAACTTTAGGAAAAAAAATATTTTTAGGAGTATTTTTACTTTTACTTGAGTAATTTTGTTATTAAGTATATCTACTCTTACTTGAGTAAAATTTCTGGATACTCCACCCATTATGAGTAACTTCATTATTTGAAGAATAAGCTAATCTTAACCCAAAGATCACCAGACACAGAGACACACCTGAAGTTTTTTTTAGTTTCATGAGTTTTATATTAAAAGAATTTAATTTCTTTCTATAAAAATGTCTCTTTTTTGATTTTGTAATTGTGTTATTTATGAGTTATTTTCATTTTGCTCCTTAAAGGGGACAAAACTCTTGTCTCAACACCATTTTGTGCATTTTTCGTTCTTCCGTTTTGGTCTCTATTGCTTCGAAAATCAACCCAAGCGCTTTACAAAAAACACCCAGCCATTTTTTTGGCAGTAAGTTAATGTTTTTTGGTGTCTGGAAAATGAAACGTTGGAGAAACTTCTGGAATGTAACTTCACAAATCCGTTACCTAGCAACCCCAGCCAAGGCCAGCCCCGTTACCTAGCAACCCAAGTGGAGTTCCGACTGGTTTTACTGCTGTGCAGTTTGCTCCCGGAATAGACAAGAGTTTTGTTCTTCAGCTACACTGCAAAAATACAAAATCTTACCAATATGTCCAGTTTCAAGTGCAAATGTCTTAGTACATTTGGAATAAGATAAAACTAACTCACAAGTAACTTTACAGTTACTTGTGAGTTAGCAGCTTGTTTTAAGTAAACATTTCTTGAATATTGATGAAAAAAAAGTATTAGCTGGATTGGCAGATTATTCATTTATAACTTCTTGGGAAAAATGTCACCTTATAAGTTTAATAATCTTCCAGTGGAACTAGTGCTGTTTCTAATCAATATTCAAGAATTATTGACATAAAACAATAATTTAAGCTAATATGTCTTTCTGACAAGTTACTAGTGAGTTAGCTTTGCGTTATCTCAAGTCAAAACTGAAATGGCACACTGTTTTTGCAGTGTGGTACACTGTTGATTGTTCAGGAGGCTCCACTTCTGCTTTTCAAAGTCAAACAGTTGCATAATTGTGCATCTGTTTGCAGCCATTTTTACGTGGGAGTGTAAACAGTGAGTTGGGGGCGTGGCTAGAAGCAGCTTATTTAGATTTAAAGTGACAGAGGCCATAAAACAGTTGATAAGCAGAACTGATCAAACTGAAATCTCATTATTGAAGGATGATTTTGTGCAAAAACAAAAGATAACTTGTTCAAGGAAGCAAAATAGGTCACCTTTTAATGTAAAACTTATGAGTATATTTTGGTCAGTCTGATATATTTTTGACGTTTTTGATCAGTTACTTGAGTTGCATTTTTACCAAATACTTTTTTACTTGTAATTTCTTGGATGGCTACATTTTACTTTTACTTGAATAAATATATATTGAAGTAGTGCTGCTCTGACTTGAGTAATTTTTTAGCTACCTGTGGTTATTTCTGCCTTCTTGTTTTCTCGGCTGTTCCTGATCTGACTCACGCTTTCAAAAGATTCCTTATCGTCCGTCTCAATCGCTGAGTCCTTTGCTATCAGCTTAAAGGACGTCCAGTGGTCCTCGACGCCCCCTCTCTGCCTCCGTTGAGGCTGTTTCATGTCGTGTCACCTCAGCCTCGTCCCTTCCTATCCAAACATCTCTCCTGTCCGCTGAGATCAGAGAAGATCTCCACCTCTCTTTGTCGCTCCTTCCATCTGCCTCTTTGCTTTCCCTTTTTCAAAGTTGCAGTGACAGATTGAGGTCAGACTGCGCACCGCGGGGTGTTTTAATCTCATTGACCCCCCTCTCTGAAGGTGACGAAAGCTGTGAATTGTTTCTGTCTGTGACTGAAACTTTGCCGTGGTCCACATGAGAGCCGGATCTGAGCAGGATGGACAGGTTAGCTCTCGGGGGTGATTAGAGGAACCGGTCCTGCTGCCGACCCGCGGCGCCGGCACGTAAATATCAGAAGCTTGACTCATTCAGGTTCACAACCTGCTGCAGGTCAATACAGGCTGCTAAGGAACATATCTGTGTTTTCTAGCTAAGGCTGAAACGATTAATCGTGATTAATCAATTATTCAAATAATTTAGTAATTGATTAATCATTAAAGTTTTAGGTTCACCTGGTTCAAATTCTGTAAAACTCCAGTTAAGCACCTTTTGCTTTCTGATTATTAAAAAATAAACAGCTCAGCTATGTGCTGGTATGAAATCAATCAGAAATGCCTGAGATTTTCACATGTTAATGTTACATGTGATTCATAAATTCATAAAATGCTCTGAGAATATCATATTTTTTTCCTGTGTAGAAATATTTCTCCAGTCCACCAAAAACTTTTGAAATTTTTCAGAGAAAGCTGCACAGAAAGGATTCCCCAGTTCAGACCAGTTTGAAATAAATTATGGAGATCATCTGTTACTGTCTGTGAGGATTTCCCTGCATGAATCTGGGTCAGTGTGCTGCTTCGGTTCGTGGCGACTGCGACTTCTGTGAAAATGTCAGTGAATGTTAAATGTCAAAGGAAAGACGGGGCATACAACAGAAAGATTACTGAATATGCATGTGGCTCCAGCCTGGAGGGAATAAACACCCAAGTCCAAGTCTTAATCTCAACACGACAGGCAACAAAAGAAAGACTTACAAGCACAATGCTGCGAAAAAGCCTGTTTACATTAAATACTTTTTGAAGTGTCATCTTTTCTAGCACAACGAGTTGTTTCTGGGACCAAAGCCGCCCACGAATTGTTGAGATCCACAAAGATTCCCTGTATAATCGATTATTACTGCCTGTTGAAACGGTTCAAACAGCAAATATACCTGGATATGCAGTAATACACTGCAAAAACGCAAAAACAAACCAAGATTCAAGTAGTGCAAATATCTTAGTGCACATGAAATAAGACTAAACTAAACTACAGGTAACTTTTCAGGAAGACATCTTGTTTTAAGTAAATAATTCCTCAATATTGAGTCGCTGGCAGATTATTTCACATATAACAAAACATTTTTCCCATGCTATAAGTAAAGTAATCTGCCAGGGGATTAGAAGTTTTTCCTTGAGCCTCTGTTGTTGTATGACAGTCTGATGCTTACACTGCAAAAACACAAATCTTACCAAGTATTTTTGGTCTAATTTCTTGTGAAAATATTTTATTACACTTGAAATAAGATAAAACTAACTTACAAGTAACTTTTCAGCAAGATACAGATGCTTGTTTTGAGTAAACAATTCCTTAATATGGATGAAAATGTTCTACTACTACTGGCAGATTATTTCACTTGTAACAGTGGGAAAACATTTTATTATAAGTAAAATAAAAAGTGGTTTAATTAGTTGGTGTTGGCACAATGCATTGTGGGATACCTTGCTGGTCAGTCCTCACTGTCACATTACTATAAGTTTAATTTACTTATTTAAATTCATTGTTTATTATAACAATGTAAAAAATGAGTAATATTAGTAAAAAGTACAGTTAATAAACTTAATTTATTAGATTAAAGTCAATTCACAATACACTGAAAAATTCACTGGATTTTAGTTTGGCGGCAAAATCTTGACTAAAGTTATATTCTCTAATAAATATTTGTTTTGTAAGTTGTTAACATCATGCTGAGAATCTGTAGTAAATATAAGCTGTCAGAAAAATGTTTTCATTGCAGGTGAACATGTGAGCCCATCCCCCGCTCTTGACCTTTGACCTGTTACACCATTACTCATCACTCCATCTCCCAGTTCTGTCCTGATTTTCTCCAGATGACTCAATCTGTCTTTGTTCTCGTCTGCTCCTCACACCCTCATGTATTTTCTTCCATTTCTGTTTCTCCCTGCAGTTTGACATTAAATGTAGGATTTTGTTTTCCGTTTTGGTGATTTATCAGACTAGCAGTTTTCTCCAGAGATTTTGTTTCGCACATATATTGAACTTTCTGCAGTGGTTTTGTTTCATAACCAGAAAGTAGGAAATCGAAGGCGTGACTGGATCGTTTCTGTGATGGAAGGACAGATTTTTATAAAAAAAGATATGAAACTTAGTGATCTTAGGCACTCGGGTTCAGATGCATATTTAAATTCGTTCTTCTGTCTTTAACCTTTCTTTCTCAGCCGCATCACTCCTTCGCCTCTCGATCTCACATCCACAACCTGTTTCCACCTCCTTCGCTCCTCAGTGCTCCCACCCACGTATTATTGCTGAATTTATGGCATAAATATGGATTTATTTAACCTCTTGTAATGCACTTTCACACTGTTTGAACCCCCACTGAAAGAAACGTGACAATTATCTCCAAGAATATGCAAACACACACACCGCCTTGCAGTAGCAGTCGTCATTTTGTCACGTTGCAATCACAGTTTTTTCATCTATTTATTGGGATTTTTTGCGAAGTGGTACATAATTGTGAAAAGTGAAGTAAAAGATACACGGCTGTCACTCAGGAGTCTGCAGACTACAAGTGGGTCCTCAGTGGCTCTTAAAGGTGATCTATTACGCTTCCTAGAACAGGTTAGACTTGAACAAAACATGTTTTTTACATTTTTTTTACAAAATCATTCTTAGATGGTTTAAGGGGTTTCTGGATGGCAAGTCAACAACAAAAAGCTTGTCTTTTCCAGCAGCCATTTTACGCTGTATACAGACGTTAAACCAGCTGACCAAAAGTTCTGGAACTCTGCTTGGGTTGCTAGGAAACTGGCTGAGCTTAGCCTGGGTTGCTAGGTAACGGGCTGGGTTCCGGTGGGGTTACTAGGTGAGGGGTCAGTGCTTGCCGATTTGTGATGTTACATTACCGAGGTTTTTGAAACGGGAAATTTTCCAGACACCAAAAAACTTTAGAATATTGACAAAAACTATCTGGGTGACTTTTTAAAATGTTTGTCCTGTTTTTAGAAGCAGCTGAGACCCAAATGGAAGAATAAAAAGGTGCAAAATGCAAGTTTTGCATAATTAAAAGGAATCAGTTAATTTTTTTAAATACAGATACGTTAACATTTATTTTACTTTTAGAGCTGAGAAATGGTCTTGTTTTTCTAGAAAATTTCTGAGTTTCTTCTACCAAATTTTTGACTTTTGGATCTAAGAAATGTCAAATTTTCGACTTTTGAAACGCAGAAATTTTCTGGTTGTTTCTGGAACTTTTCTGAGATTACTCTAAAGGTTTCTGAGTTTCTTCTACCAAGTTTTCAACTTTTGGAGCTCAGAAATGTTCTTGTTTTTTCTAGAGAATTACAAAGTTTTCTTTACCAATTTTTTTACTTTTGAAACGCAGAAATGTTCTTCTTGTTCCTAGAAAATTTCTGATATTAGTCTAAAAATTTCTGAGTTTCTTCTACCAAATTTTTGACTTTTGGAGCTCAGAAATTTCCAACTTTTCTAGAAAATTTCTGAGATTAACCTCATAACTTCTGAGTTTTTTGGCAGAATTTTACTCCCTTTTTTTTTTAAACATAATACGCCGTTGAGCATCAATTGAGCATCAAGAAAGTCCACACCTAAATCCAATTAACAGTCGACATCAACACTTGGAAACTGATAGATTCTCTCCATTCGTAAAGTTTTATCTCACTGATGCTTTAATCTGTGTTGGTTTAGCAGATGCAATCACGTCTGAATACATTAATTTTGAAACTGTAATTTGAATAAATCCCAAAAGCTTCGCTTTGAGATTCCTGACAGCTTCCTTCCTAATTCAGGTCAGGCTTTCATCGCTGATTTCATATCTCTGTCGCGACTTTAAAGGATGTCATAAGACGTTGCTTGTTTGACTACTTTACTCCACACACGCACAGAAAACCAGCCTTGATTGGCCTCCTTTCAGATTTCTACCTCTGACTCATTACCCAGCTATGCTCTTATATTTTATTCATGCTTCGCTCACCATTTGTCACTGTCCCTCCCCCCGCCGGCTCTGCCTCTGTCTCCCAGGGTGTCCGTTTGTGACGAAGACAAGCTGACACATAACGAGTTCATCGGGGAGTCGAGGGTGGCCCTGCGCCGCGTGAAGCCCGACCAGACCAAACACTTCAACATCTGTCTGGAGCATCCGCCTCCTGTGAGGACGAGGGGGAGTAAAACAGGAGGATGAGGTGGAGGAGGAGGAAAATGGGGAAATAAATGTGCAGGGGGGTGAAAGGACTGCAGGGAAGTGTAGCGGTCGGTGTGCTAATGTTCCTACGTGACTCACGACGCTCCGAGTGAACATGGACAGACGAGGGGAGAGAGTCGGTCAAAACGTCGACGTTTACCTGTCCGTTTCGATGCTTTTTCTGGCTCCCAATATTTAAGTGTTTTCTGAACAAATATTCCCAGCAGCCGTCCTGAAACACCTCAGCAAGGAAGGATTTTTTTCATGCTAGATCCTATTTGCTCACTTTCTTTTCCAGAAAAAGAAATGACTTATATTTTTAAAAAGTGGCTTTTATTTCAGTCATCCGTTCTATCAGTTGTACGTGACGAGAATATATTAGCAGAGAAACGATGCAACTTTACCAGAAAAAAACCTCTTAGAATTATGTTTTAATTATCTCTAAAACTTGTACCATAGCGAATAACAAGCTGCTCAACATTCCTCAGTTAATTTTTTATTATTTTTAATGTTGAAATTTTAAACTTCATTTTTGTAATATTACAACTTTATTCTCGTGTTATTTTGACTTTATTCTCGTATAGTTTAAACTTTTTTTGTCGTAGGACCGTTTTCTTGTAATATTGCGACTTTTTATTCTTATATTATTTTAACTTTATTGTCGTTATGGCTTTATATTCTATTTTTTTCCGACTTTATTGTCTTTGTAGTCTGATCTTAATATTTTGTAGAGTTGACTTGAATTCAAAGTCCAAAAAAGAGAGAAGCTGTAAAACTAAAACAAAATGGCGGCCGTGGGCGCTGACATCACTCTTAACAATGGAAACCAAGGAATACACTGATGGTAAAAAAGAGAGTTTTTCCCAAAAATTAAATCTTAAAAATTTTTTTTAGATTAATCGATAAAAAGCCAAACCTCGTCTGATTTAAACTCTACTGACGCAGCGGTTTCCACATCCTGCAGCTTTTAGAAGAATCTCTTGTCTTTCTGCAGAATAACGTGTCAGACTTCCCTCATCAGCAGCCGCTCAGTCTGACAACGAGCCGTTCGTCCGATTCGGCGCCGCTGCAGGAGCGATGCCTCTGAAAGCTGCAGGACCGGACTCCCAGGCGCCTCTGCAATCCTCCGTTTTACGTGTCAAAAAACACACAGAGGCAAAAATAATTAGGTATGGGACTTTGGTTCTCCAAAGCTGCGACTGCAGGAGGCGTCTTAATTAGTTTTAAGTCCCTTTCTGTGTGACATCCAACTAAACTGACTATTCATGTTCCAACCTGAATAATTTTACTTCTTACAAATTAAACAGAGAACAGTAATAATTAGAGATTCATTAATAGAACCATAAAAATTCAGTTTTTCAATATTATACAGGCGTAAAGTAAGTAACTTGTGGAAAACCTTTTTTGCCATTAAAGAAAAACAGAAAAGTCGTAATTATGAGATTAAACAGATAGAAAGTTGTTTCTCTAGAGGCTTGCTCATGTGGAAACCCATATCTCATAATCATGACTTAGAAAGTCAAAATTATGACTGTACTTTAAAATTATGACTTCCTATCATAATTATGACTTTGTATCTCAAAATTATGACTTTCAAACTCGTAATTATGACTATGAGCTTTTATTTTTTCTTTCATGGCAGAAATGGGCTTCCATAGGTAAATAAAGGGTAAAAGGTAATTTTATTTATATAGTACATTTTCAGCAACAAGGCAATACAAAGTGCTTTACAGGATTTAAAAGGAAATACAAACAAAATAACAAACCAAAAGAAAGAGCAAGAAAATGTTGATAATGTTGATCCAAAGTAAATAAACTAGATACTCCTATTCAGGGTTGGTAGGTAATTGTAAGTCAGCATCCTCTGGTCTAATTCCCTTTCTGGGTTGGGAGAACAGGAGTGTAGAAAGTAGTTGCTGAGGTTGTTTTTCTGGGTTCCAAGTTCTGATCCCTGTTCTGGTTACATTTATAGTCACATTTACTTGAGAAACATTTAGAACAAACTGATCCAAACTTAATGTCATCATGGCTCTACTCAAGTCAAAGCATATGTGAAAATTCAACACAGACTTTATAAATGGGGAAGAAAGTTTCAATTAATTTGAACTAAGACAACAGCAAAGACGTTTTATAGGAAAGCTGAGCCACTCCACTTGTTTTTATATATGTATATAAATATGCACTTCAAATGGGGGCTAAGCAACAAAAAAGAGCAGCAGATGTTTTTTTCAATTTGATTTGTTTGAGTTTGTAATACTGACCCACTGACATGGTTTGTGCCTCCCTCAAAATTACAGACAGAGAGAATCGCGTCTCCTCCTATGGAGGACAAATAGCTTTTCGCGCAGGCTAAATGTCAGCGAGGTCACGTGCGCCAAGCGATTGCTGCCAGATCAGAGAAATGAAAGGTGAGGAGGAAGAGCGAGAGGCGAGGTCGTCAGAGGCTCGGTGGAGATGAGAAACGAGTGGATTAAAAAATGAAAGGCGGCGCAGGGGGGCTGGTGAGCGAAACGAAGTGGGATGGAGCCGCGGTTTTGTTCTTCGTGTGGTATTAGATTATCCCTCTGAGGCCGGCGGCCGCTCTGCCATCAAACAGAAAAGCCCTTCTGTCATCCTGCGAGCCAGACGCTGCTGCTTCAGCCTCTAACTCTTAAAAGCGGCTTCGCCTCCGGACTGATAGATCCGTCCCTGTCTCCTCATCCTTCTGCCGCTCCGCCGTCACTCATCCCCTCCTAACATTTATCCACTTCTCTTGCTTTCTGCCCCCAGCTGCCCTCGCCGACAGCGATGAGCACGGCCTTGAGAGGAATCTCCTGCTACCTCAGAGAGGTGAAACATTTGTATAATCCTCTGTTTGTTTGTCTACATTAACGGTCTGAGACGATTAATCGTGATTAGTCAATTATTCAAATAATTGTATAGATTAATCGTTAACTGGAGTATAGAGGCTTGAAATAAGACCGTTTGCTGAAAGAACAACATACTCAGAGCAGTAGTTAAGCCAAAAGTGTAAAAAAATATATACATTTCGTTTTTAAGATAAAAGAAACCTTTGTCTGTACAGATGTTCTACTCAGTAGCAGTTTTAGCTTCACCTTACGGAAAAAAAGAGTTTTGATTCCACAAGATTAAAGTCACAATTCTGAGAAAAAAAAAAATTCTGAATTTTGAGGTTAGAGTCATAATTCTGAGAAAATTCAGAATTTTTAGATGAAATTCAGAATTCTGAGAAAAAAATTAATTCTGAGGTAAAACAAGTCTGAGATAACAGCCGGAATTGTGAGATTAGAGACAGAATTTTGAGAGAATTCATAATTCTGAGAAAAAAAATTCCAAATTCTGAGGGTGGGGGAATCTGAGAAATTCTCAGAATTCTGAGATTCTGAATTCATCTATGGATTGAGCTGATTACACAACAATCAGAGCCATAATGGGATGATTTAGATCTAAGTGTATTAATGCGTTAGAGGGGTCTAGTCAAAGTCCAGAACCAAAGCTAATGGAGAATCTGTGGTAAGAATTCAAGGTGAATTAACTTGAGCTATTACAAAGAAAAGTGAGCAAAAATTTAAGTGTATGGATGTGCAGATGTGACGGAATAATTGAATTATTCAACGTTGCTCTACTTTGTGTTGATCTGTTGATGATTCTGGTTATAAAAAGACAAGTTGTGAATACATTCACTGGGTATTAATACTGTCCCCAGTACCTTCAACCATGGCAACTGCAGAAAAACTTTAAAACTACACAAGCATAGTTAATGATGAAGACACTAACTTAGCAAGGAAAGTTTTTCTCTAAAGTGTTTGTGGGTTGTCAGTTGTTGATTTTGTTCAAGCTGATGTTGCTGCTGATGGATGTTTCCAAGTAAACAAGTTTAAGTTTGAAATCATATCCACATTTATTTAATGTCTCATAAAATTAGCAAAAGTGTCACGAATGCAGTTGGTTTGTTGCTGCTTTAAAGGTTGAGTCCCTTTTAAAGCAGCAATGAAAATAAACAGCCCCGCGGATAATCCAGCAGCAGCATAAAGATGTCAAAACAAACCAAGCATGAGACTTTAGGACGCGCGAGCCAGCAGTCAGTTCCAGCTACAGTCACAACGAGAATGTCTTCCAGCAAAACTGTTTGGACTCAAACGCTGAACCATATTAAGATTTTATTTACCATTTTTACTGACTATGCAAGAGAAACCAGACGCTGTACAAAAAGAGACATGCTACTGATAGCTATTAATGTTAGCATTCTTAAGACTTTAGCTAAAATGTTTGCATACTGAATGGAGTTAGACAACATGGTAGTTGTAGCCCATATACGAAACCAGACGCTGTACAAAAAGAGACATGCTACTGATAGCTATTAATGTTAGCATTCTGGCTAACCTTAAGATTTTAGCTAAAATGTTTGCATACTGAATGGAGTTAAACAACATGGTAGTTGTAGCCCATATACGAAACCAGACGCTGTACAAAAAGAGACATGCTAGTCATAGCAGCTGCTAATGTTAGCATTTTTGGCTGACATTAGCATTTTAGCTCGTTTTCACATAAAAGCTCAACGTAGCTTAATGAATTGAGTAAATCTATGTAAGTCAACATCCAAGTGATAGCCCTCTTGCTACTAATAGCAATTGTGCTAAAATGTTTGCATACTGAATGGAGTAAGTGTTAGCCAAAGTGGCTAAGCTTAAGCTTCTGAAAGGGCAGAAACCTCTGATCAATTGAAGTTCTGTGGGAAGAAAACCAACCATTTGAACAGATGGATTGGGTCAGACGAGTGAAACTGACACATTTTGGAGTTTTTTACAGAACAATGAATCCAAACTGACATCAAAACTTGTTTTAGAATGAGCATAGAAGGCTAACAGTTTGCCTTTTATGCTACGCCTGTAGCAGGGAACCAATAAGATTAAATAAACTATCATTTTTGTGAAGAGTAGCACTTAAATATTCATCCAGAATTATAGAAGCAGCTTCTTGGTAGCTACAAAAAAGCCTATGGTCAAGGTGCAACTTGTTAAGCGACATTAAACCATATATTAATGGGTGTGTATGTGCATATTTAAGCCTCTTTGCATAATTTTGACCAATTTGTATAACTAGCTCCTGAAGAACGGTTTATATGCTTTAATAAAAGCCCAAAATGATGGTAGATGGTATAAAGAAGATTATTTTTCTTTACATTGCCTCAAATGAGCATTGTTTCAAGACACATCAAAGAAAAAACTGATATATTGAACCCTGCAGCTCCAAATGACACAAAATAAATTCAGAAGCTGATTGGTGAAAAGCTGGAGTGAAGGTTTGGCCTCAGGCGCCGAACAAAGCTCTGGATTGGTGGACTGGAACAGGTTCATTAGCAGGATAGTACCTTTAGGTTTAGCTTTAAGTGAAGATGAAGTTATAGGATCAATCTTCATCCAAATTAAAGCAGCTGATGCAAACTCCGCTAATGAGCCAATGAAATCTTTTGTTAGGATTTAATAACCGAGCCCATGAAGTCCCGTCAGCCTCATTAATCAGACTCAAGATAAACTTTACATCTTCTACCAGATTCAAGGTTACTTCATTTGTCTGCTGAGACTCGTGTTGTTCTCCCGTCTTGCACCCAGCAAATCCTCCCTCCTTCCTGTTCATTTCTCACTGTTTCCAGCTGGCTCCCTGTTTGTTTTTCACCCGCCTAATGAGTCGCTCTCTATCGATCTGTGAAGGTCTGCGCCGTTGTTCTACCAGCTACCTGCTGCAAGTCGTCCCCACTAATTGCGAGTTTCTAAAGCTCGCAACTCACCGAAGAGTTGACAGATGGCGGACGGGCCGCTGGCAGCAGCGGCAGCTCCCTCAGAAAGAAAGAGGGAAGGGATTATGATGAGGGAAACGGTGGACTGTGGGGACGCGGACCGACGTGTTGCATATTGATCGACCGCCTCATCCCGTACAGATAAAACTTAATTAGAGATTTAGAAATACAAAAGAAAGACTGACATAATACATGCTGGTAGTTCTCATGTGACATCACATGTCTGTGAACTTTGTAACTGACAGCCATCTTGGGAGGCAGTTGCTATAGAGTTCCTATGATAGCAACCAACAAGCCACAAGCTAAGGACTAGCTCTCGCCTCGTTCCTGGCCAAGTTATAAACAATATAAGTGCATCACAATTATTACTCCATCACAATTTTTGAGTACTCCACCTGCCTCTGTGCAATAACAAGATAAATATCAGTGATATTCACTGTAGTATTTAGTGCCAAACTAACAAAGTTTGCTTAGCTTATGTAGCTTTTATCTGCTAGCTAAGACGGACATGTAACCTGCATGTATGTTACTACGTGTACCTGCTTTCCAAGTCACTAGAAGCTTGTTATTCACACAGAGAGTTTGAACGTCCTTTACAAATACGTTTAAATATTGACTGTATGCGTCCAGATTTCAGGTGAAGTTCCTCTATGTTGTATTCACTCTTTGTATTCACTGGGTAGGTAATTATATCGTAGTATGAGATCGTAGTATGAGGCAGCTTGTCCACATCCTCTGACATATTTTCCATTCTCCGTCTCAAACGGTTCGATTTTGACAGCAGCCATTTTGTTCATGTATCTTTCCCTCGGACATTGGTTAAGGGTTTTCTCATATTTTATTTTTGTTGGTCTTGAAGCCATGCGTCTGCTACGTATTACGCTTGCCTACTAAGATGGCGCGGATCGGACTTGTGGGAAGTATATGTATTAGGGCTGGACGTTGTGGCTGAAAAGCTTGGCACGATATCAGTCGATGTCAATAACTATTGATTAGTTTTCTGTTTTAAATATCTGAAATATTACCAAACTAGTGGCCTGACCTCTCCTGTTATGTCCAGTTTTCAGACCCTTGTTTTTTTTTTCTTTGTTTTAAGTAGTTGTGAGGTAAAGTGGCAGAACTTTAAACTGCAGCTGGGAGTTACTCAACAGGTCGTTGCTAGGTAACCAAAGTTGGGGGGGGGAACTTATGTTGCTAGGTAACCAAAGAGCGAGTGAGTTAAGTTCAGATTCAGTGAACATTCTACATATTGAATATTTAATCAGTCGTATTAATTATTGATATTGATCATGTGTTTGCTGTGATATATATTGTTACTGATTTAATGCTAAGCTCTATTTGTAATATCACCAAAGGACGAGCGGAGAGCGGGTAAAAAATCGTCCACCGGCAGTGATTCAAAACATGCATCTCTTCTATAAACAAGGTACATATATGTAAGCTGAAGGCTGTAGTTTGGTGAGTCATGGGCCCTAGAGAACATCGTCTCCTCGCTCTCTTTTTCTGCCTGTTTCTTTAATTTGTCACTTTGAATCTGCCCTGTCGGTCCACGTGTTTTCAGGCAACGCTCTGGCAACCGTTCGCTGTTACCCAGAGAAAAATCCTGAAGCCGATTCGTAATTGTGCTTAGTTAATGTTGTTGTGTTTTTAAATTTGTAGTTGTGCTTAGTTAATGTTGTTGAAGTAGTTTGCACTTTAGGGCCACTGTAGACTGAAAGTTAGAGAATAGAGATCTGAAAAATGTAATCATTGTTCTGGCCAAGGCTGTTAGCTAAAGCTAAAATAGCAAAAAACAAATTAAAGGAAACACGTTCACTAACTGAAAAAAATAAAAACTGTAGTTAATGGGGAAAACTAAGTAACTGGAACTATATTGTGCATTTATGAAACTAACAGAAATGTACTGGAATTATATATGTAATATCCTTTGTTTTTGTCTTTATGAATTTATTTTTCAGCCTTTCACACTGATGTGAAATTTATTTTTTTATCCCCAAACGAGCAGTTTACGCCAACTAACTGTTGGCAAATTACGGCACTCCATAATCTTCCTGGTGGCGCTTAGGCCAGCTCACAAAATGGCGACAGCAAAGGTTGGAGGAAAATGCCAGAGTCAGTTGATCGGCTGGAAACTAGTGTTGAGTATTCATTACCCAGTCGATGTGTTTGTAGACAATCACAGTATCATAATTTGACCTTTTCGAATTTTGCACCAAAAAATTAACCAAAGTATGAAAAAAACTACTATAACTAATAACAACTAAACAACATTTAATTAATAACAACTGATACGAAATAGCAAAGACATTAAAACTTTCTGAATTAGACAAACTAAAAGTGGAAAAACAAAAATAAAAAACCCAAACCTGTTATATGCCTGGTTATTTGTAAGTACTTTGGCATTTCTAGCAAACTTAAAACTGGAAAAGTTAATTTCATATAGATATGCCAGAGACTTTATGAAGTCTACAAAATCTAAAAATAAAATAAAACTTATTTGTTTCTAAAAAAGCAGCCGTTTCTGAATTACCCATGTAAAGTAAATTATAGTTGGGTAGTAACTAGTTACGTTTACCAAATTACATTTACTTGAAAAACTTTTTTTTAAGAAACTACTTTTAGGAGTAATTTGTCTGCACTGTAATTCTTACTTTTACTTGAGTAATTTTATTATGAAGTATCTCTACTATTACTTGAGTACATTTTGCGTACTCTGCCCACCTCTGATACGAACACAAATGCTTTTTATGCTGAGTATTTGCATGAACACGAGTCGCTTGTCCATGCGCAGCACACAGAACTTGTCCTTTCCTGTCCTTCAGTGGGAGACGGAGCAGCAGAGAAGTCTGGAGGAAAGAGGCCGTTTGCTGCTTTGCCTCCAGTTCCTGCCCCCAAACGGTGACGGCGACTTGAAGGGCGAGGCCAAGGAGAGAGCTCGGGGTGGGCTCTGCGTGGGCGTCAAGCGCTGCGCCCACCTGGCAGCCATGGACGTCAACGGCTTCTCCGACCCCTACGTCAAAACGTGAGCTAAAACGCAGACTGAAACTGTTACTGCCACCGGACTTTTATACTCTACGTCACGTGTGTCAAACTCAAGGCCCGGGGGCTAAATTCGGCCCGCCTTAGCTTTTAATGTGGTCCTCTAGGCTCCAGAGGGACACATATTGTTTGCTTCAAAACCACCTGGGTCAAAGCAGATTTTACCTGTATGCTGCCAAATTACTTCAATCAAACTCTCCAGTTTTTGTAAATTTACGATAAGTGGACAAATGCTCACATTTTTTGTGCTGATGCATAAATGTGATTTAAGTGTGTTAGGGCCACATTCAGAAAATAAAACAATAAAATTAAGGGAATAAAGTTGAACAAGGATAAAGTCAAAATGGCACGAGAATATAATATGTAATTCTAATGTTACCACTTCATTCTCATACGACTTCTCATAATATTTCAACTTTACTACATTAATACTACGACTTTATTCTCACATTATTTACACTTTTATTCTTGCAATATTAGGAAATTATTATCACAGTACTATGACTTTATTCTCACATTATTTCAAGTTTATTATTGCAACTTTATTCTCATAATATTATTACTTTTTCTCATGTTATTATGACTTTATTCTCATATTATTTAAACTTTATTCTTGTTTGACTTTATTCTTGTAATTTTATTTTTTAATTGTTTCTTAGTACGGCCCTAATACTCCGTCTTACAGAGTTTATTGGAGATTCTCTGCAAAAACTATTTAAAAAAATTAAGTTTAAGTGATGCTAACTCCCCCCTGCAGGTGGCAGTGTTTCGTACTTCCTTTACTTGATCTCAAGTTATAATGCATAATCAATATGGCGAGTAACAAAAAGTCACATTTATCGTCAATAATTCAAAATTAGCACCGCAAAATATTTGACTTTTATTACAAAAAAAATCACAAAAACAATCGTGAAATACTGGAGGAACTAATACATTTAAAAAGATATTCAATATTATTTAATTTTAATATTTATTGATATTTTAGTTGCTTATTAATGGGACTTATCAATACATTCTGGCACAGCCAGTTTCTGGCTAAACTTTGCTAGTTTTTGATTTATATTCCCTCTCAGTTCACCGTTGTGACGAGCATTTGCCTGGAAGAAACCCAAAATCCGTTTTCTCTCAGAGGCGGCCCAGCCAGTCATCTGGCTCACCATTTGGCATTTGTCAGGTCTTTGCACTTGCCCAACTCTCCTGCGCTCAACATGTTCACGAACTGACTGCTTAATGTCTCATATCCCCGGCTGCTCCTGATAGACAAGATGAAAACAAAATGTAAGGCAGGATCTGAACAATAATTCTTTCTGGTTTTAATAAAACCACCTGGATCTAGAAGTTTCTGTGGTAGCCGTTTACGTAAATGAGGCTAAATCAGGTTAAATTTGGGTCGGTCGCCTTTAGCAGTCTGTGTATTGACAGGTACACCTAAAATTAACTACAACAAAGTATGTTTATTGGGGGAAAAAAAATAAAAAAAATATCAGTTGTTTGCAATCAATAAATCAAACAAGAACTATTTAAATAACAAAACTAATAGGACAGGTGGTTTTTCCTAATTTAAAGGCAACCAGTTATTCAAACTTGACATTTTGCGCGTTTCTGAACTTCCATTTGAGTCTCAGTTGCTTCTAAAGATACTCAGCCATATTTTGGCAACAAGTTAATGGCTTTTTTTTGTGTCTGGAAAATGAGTCGCTTCAAAAACCTCCCGATTGTTAAGTTACATTCCACGGGCACTGCACCGTTACCTAGCAACCCCAGTAGCGTTCTGCCCGTTACTTAGCAACCCAAGAATGTTTAGTCAGCTAGTTTTTACCGCTGCATGTGCTTCACAATGGCTGCTAGAAAAGAACAGCGTTTTGTTGTTGACTTACCATCCAGAAACCACTTTCTGCTTTCTTTTCGATTGTGCAGGAGGCTCTACTAATGCTTTTTAAAGATGCACAGTTGCATAATTGCGCATCTGTTTCCAGCCATTTTCACCTGCGAGTTTAAAATGTCAAGACACTCTAAAGCAAAATCTCATCATCTTAGAATGATTCTGTGTAAAAATGTTACTAACATAGATCTACCATAACCTGTTCAAGGAAGCAGCTGAGACCCAAAGGGAAGTATGAAAATGGGAAAAATGGGAAATTTGCATAATAGATCCCTTTTCTACAGTAAATAGTTTTACTGTAGAAAAGTAAAACTAACTTAACTTCCTGTAGAAGTTAAGTTAGCACAAAACTGGTTATTTTTAATTGGAAAAAACATTTTTTCAATTAAAAAAATGTCTTTTTTTAATTGAAAGTCTGTCAGTGGAACTAGAACTTTTTCATCAATGTTAAGGAATAATTGACCTAAAACAAGCTGCTGTATCTTTCTGAAAAGTTGCTTGTGAGTTAGTTTTGTCTTATTTCCAGTGTACTAGAAAGTACACCAAAAAAAATTTGGTAAAATTTGTGTTTTTACAGTGCAGAGACTTTAATTCATGTGAAATTATTCAAGTAGTCGGAGTTGTCCATTGAAAGTAGGATTTAAATTCCTTTTAATAATATTTAATCGAACTGTTTCACCTCTTCTTGTGTAATTTGTCTGTTCAGGTGAATGAATACTTTTAGTTACCAAGTCTTTGACGCTGTAATTGATGTTGTATGTCCAGTTTTTGTGGCTCTGAGTGCAAATTATTTTGCCCATCTGGGGTTTTAGGTGTTGCATACCAGACGTCCTGCAGTGACTGATGCTCTGACAGTTCACACCTATTTCAGGATGAACTCTCCAGCCTGCTCTGTTTTATCGCCTCGTATGTTTTGGTCTTATGAGGCCTTTGGAAGACGCCAGATAACATTTTGTGGCCATTTTTTAGGTTTTGAGTTAGCTCCTCTGAGGATAATGGTGACAAGTTATCATTTCGTACAAGGAAGCTATTTTAAAATGTATGTTACTCATATATAAAGTGTCATTGTTGACGTCTTAAAAAATGTGGTGACCTCCAGCTCACAGAGTATCATCTTTGGGATGTGTTTTACCACAGAAGGGGAATCAGATCATAGAGATATTGTTAGTGTCATGAGGTCGTCTGGAGTTTCATTACTCACTGACGACAGGAAAGCGTTGCTGTGTCTCTGTCTGTGTGTCAGTGGCTCCACCAGGGAGGGCAGGAAGGTCCTTCAGCTGAATTATGCAACGTGACAGAATGTGAACGAATGAGATGTAAAATCTCTCTGTGTGTTTTCACTGGCTGGTATTGCTGCTGTGGCTTTGAGGTTGTTGTCGACATGAGTAAAAGAGTTTAAAGCACAGCAATAGCATGCTTCGAAGGTACATTTTTTGCTTAAATTAAATTTGTTTCTATCGAGAAAGTTTTAATTTTTCAAAGGAAATTAGAGTTACTGCAGACATTTAGGTCTGAATCACATCACAACCAGCTTTTAACTCTTCCTGGGAACAATTGTCAATAACATTTTAGAGGAAGCTAATATAGCTAAAATAATGCAGGGGAAGCTTTTGTAGCTAATATAAAATTTAACGCTAATATACGTAGGTTACCTATATTTTATGGCAGCACTCCTATTGCTAATATACAGCATGTGTTGGGCTGCGATAGATAGATGGGTATTTTATTCATTCTGTGTGAGTAGAACAACCACTAGGCTAATAAAGACAAGCTAATGTAGCACATACAATAGTTACATTTAAGTAAAAAGACCTAATGTAGGTTAAGCAATAGCTACATTTATATAGAAGAGCTAACGTGGCTAATACATTAGCTACACGTCTGTAAATGAAGGAGAACCAAATGTGGCTACTATATGCTACTGTGCTACTGATGGACTGGCTAATGTAATAGCTAAATTAATGCAAGAGAAGCTAATGAAGTTGCAAGCATAGATGCTAACACAGCTAATATAAACAGTGAGTAAATGCTAAAGGATAAGTTATAAAATAGCAAAACTAATAAAATGTCATATAGTCGCAGCTAACATAAAAGCTAATATACCTAACATATTAGCCAAGCTAAAGCGAGTGAGATGTTGCTAATATAAGAAGTTAGCTAATAAAAGAATAGCTAATTTCTTACATCTAGCTCTTAAACTCATACATTTATTGAAATGTTAACTCCTAACTCCTCTAAAATTGTTTTGTTTGATAAAAGGTCTTAAATTAGAAGAAAAAAGGCAAAACTACAAACCAATGTTTGCATATAGACAGTAAAATGTTTGTTCTTTGTCTTTTTAGCTGGTTTTACACAAACAAGTAAGATTAAAATATAAAAATGACTCATTTCTGATATCTTACAGTGCACAGGACTGCAGTTTATCTTGCCCTTTTCTCTATTTTCTTCTTTCTCATCAACTTTTCTCACCATCTTCTCAGCATCACCCAAACCCACTCATCCTTCTCTCACCCATCTGATACGCCGTTCGTCCCATCATGCACCTGCGTTTCGCTTTACATGCATGCTCACATCTCTGGCCTTTGGCGGGAGCTTCTTCCCAGATGCTTTGTTGTGTCTGAGAGCGTGTGGGAACATACGCATCCTGAGCTGTGGGTGGTGGGTGGAAAACAAATGTGAATAGTGATTTTTTTGCCATTCTCCTTCCAGCTGGCTCAAAAATATCCTGCGAATTTAATGACAGCCTGCAAACGCTGCTGCTGTTTGCAAATCTGTGCTGTGTTGCTGAGCTATCTGAGAAAAGAGTTGGCTTTTCTTTACTATTTAACATGCTAAGTTAATTTAGTTTGGGGTTTTTTTGAGAGTTGGTTTGTTAAACAGAGCTGGGTAGTAACTAGGATAGCACTTTATTTGAAGGGATGTGCAATGTTAACACTTTTAATTGACTTTTAATGTGAATTTTGCATTAAAATTGTCATTATTTACCAAATGATGCTTTATGGCTGCACAACCCTTCAAATAAAGTCTTAACATAAATAATTACACTTACTTTAGAAACTTTTTGAAAAAAAAAATAAACTTTTAGAACTATTTCTACTATGCTGTACTTTTTACTTTTACTTGAGTAAATTTTTTTTATGAAGTGCTGCTACTTTTTGCTTAAAATTTCTGAATACTCTACCCACACTGCAAAAAACTCATCTAGTTTCTAGTGCAAATATCTTATTACACGTGAAATAAGACAAAACTAACTTACAGGCAACTTTTCAGCAAGTTATAGGAGCTTGTTTTAAATAAATAATTCCTTAAAAAGTTCAAGTTCAGCTGGTAGAATATTTCACTTATAACAAGACCTTTTTCCCCATGACAAAAGTAAGATAATAAATTTATAATAGTTAATATACTGCAGGTGTTGGGTTGAGATAGGTAAAATACAATAGCTAAAATTATGTAGCTATTACAATAGCTAGATAGACAGAAAGCTAATGTGGCTATTGTAAAAGTTGGGCTAATTCAAGAGATAGTAAAGCATTTCATATAATCGCAGTGTTATTGCAAGACTAACTAAAGTAATAGCTAAACTGATGCATTCATTTAGCAATGATAATAGTAATAATAATAATGATGAAGCTAATTATGTGCATTGTAATTAGCTAGTAAAGCTAAAACAAGAGAAGCTGACACTGCTAATATAAAAACCAGTTGAATGCAAAATCAAATGTAAAATAGCTAATCTAATAAAAGATCAAATAAGATGGTAAATTTACCATTTACTGCCGTTTGTCTAATATATCTAATATAGTGGCTAGGCTAGTGCAAGAGGTGCTAATCCAGCTAACAATAAAGCTAACACAAGAAAAGCTAACGCAAGAGAAATGTGGTTGAATAGTTGTGTCTGATCTGTGTTCCTGGAAATGTCTCTAAATTTGTGCTAAACTTATCTTTGCATTTTCCTGCTGAATCTTACGGATCAGACGTTGTCATGTTTGTCTGTTTCAGGTACCTGAAGCCAGATGTTCAGAAGAAATCCAAACACAAAACAGCCGTCATAAAAAAGACTCTCAACCCAGAGTTTAATGAGGTAACCTCCATGTTTGTGTGTGTAACTGAGAGAGGCGTTTCTGATTTCAGACTTTGCTTCTTTTCATCTTCCACCTAATTTTAGAGAATATTTTGTGACCTTCTGACCTCTTTCTTCTCCCCAGGAGTTCTTCTATGAAATCTCCTTCACAGAGTTAGCTTCTAAGACACTAGAGGTCACAGTTTGGGACTACGACCTGGGGAAGTCCAATGACTTCATAGGTGAGTTTATTACAGAAACACTGATTAATAATAATAATAAAGCTGTTTTTGTCTTTTTAGGCCTAATTCTTTCTAATAGCCTCATGTACAACACTAGATGTTGCCCGGCATATTTGAGGATGTTCTGAATAGGCAGTTAGCAGTGGAGCTCTTATGCTAACACCCCAAATGGGTGTTGGTTTGTTTAAACTTACTGCAGGCTACTAGCCGTAAGTGATCACATTTATTTGGGTTGTTCTATTTAAATATATTTTCCTGCCTCTACGTTTTTGTTAGGATTTCTAATGCAGAGATTGGAGCCAAATCTATGGGGTTCACTTTGTAAAGTTACATAAAAGAAAAACTTTTTCAAGCTAAATATTTAGTTTGCTACATAAATGCTTAGTTTTAAGCTAAATATTTAGTTTAGAGGTAAATATTTACCATCAAATTAAATATTTAGCTTGCTACCTAAATATTTAGTTTGAAGTTAAATATTCAGTTTGAAGCAAAATTTTTAGCTGGTAAATTAAATATTTAGTTTATTAGCTAAATATTTAGCTGTTTCAACCAGCTAACTAAATATTGACTGGCTATTTAGTTAGCCAGTTAGGTGGCTAACTAAATACTTAGCCAGCTAAATATTTGATTTGGATGTAAATATTTAGTTTGAAACGGTGACATTTATAAATTAATTAGAAATTTGACTTTAACAAAAATGACTTCCCATCTTTTTCTCTTATTACTCGCTACATAACGGATATTTCTATGGTTAATTTCTGACTGTGTAACTCTACAAACGTCATGCAATCTGACCTCTTCTTTATTTTTATTCTTCAGTGACTAAAAGACATTTTTACAAATCAAGTCTCATGTCAGTGATAGGTGCAGGCAGATATTTTCAACGGAAAGTGTTTAAAATGTTTTAAAAGAATCTCACAAATGAATGATTTGTAACAACATTGGAGGTAAATAATTGTGTAAAAACAGCTCAGCCCTCCTTTGAGGCGTGGCTTTCAGGAAACGGTGTTTCTGTGTGTGGAGTGACGCTCCTGGCCTGGTTCTAAATTTGCACGCGGATCTCATTGCAATTGAAATATATTCATGTGATGTAATGCAAGTAATAGTGAATGCCAGTGGGCGTCTGCAGAGAGCCGCTGGGGAGAATTTCATGGTGTGCAGTCTGTCAGCGAAGGCGACAAGGGCAACCTCACTTATTAATATTTAATTTGTAATTTCCACTTCCAACATTTAAGCTCTGCATGTTGAACTCGTTCACCTTTTTCAGCTTTTAGACTTTAAATCTGGAGTCAGACTTGTTACTTATTTACACAAACAACAACAAATATTAGTGGTACTAATTAAAAAAAATAAATAAATCAATGAACCTTTAAAAGGTAAGAAAATAACTTAAAATCAAAGCTAAAAATCAGACTCATATTTTCTTCCAAATCATGTATTGCATTTCAGCCTAGTAAAAATATACTTTTTTAATTCTCCAACTAAAAAAGTATATTTTTGTTTTCCTGCTGAAATATTTACTGCTATTTCAGCACCTTATGGTCACAATTCTAATAAACTCAATTAAAAAAATACATTATTTATCCCAGAAAGAAACTAACTGACCTCCCGTAGCAGTCAGTCATGCAACGAATCTGAGGAGGCCTCTGACTGAAGACCTTTGCTGTTTGATTCATCTCTTTCATGACATGACAGCAGCTCAATTTCTGGGCTGCAGAGACGACATTTCACAGTAACAAACTGCAAAAATCTCAAATATTACCAAGTATTTTCGTCTAGTTTTTGGTGCAGATATCTTAGTTTAAATTAAACAAAACTAAATTACAAGGAATTAATCTGTAAAATATAGGAGCTTAATTTAAGTCAGTAATTACTTAATATTGATTTTAAAAAAATATTAGTTCCACTTGCATATTATTTCACTTATAACAAGACATTTGCTGTTATAAGTTAAATAATTTACCAGTCAAACTAGAACTTTTTCATTAATGTTATGGAATTATAGACATAAAAAACTTCTGTATTTTGCTCAAAGGTTGTTAAAACAAAGTCAAAATTTTTTTGACATTATTCTCATATTATGACTTTGTTGATTTTATTCTGGTCATTTCATATATTTTTTACATTTTTCTTATTATGGCCCTAATACTCCATCGTAACTTTCAGCTATGAAATCATGACATTTAAAATTAGAAACCTATAATAAAAAAAACTAGATATGTTTTTAAAATCAGAAATATGAACTTAATGAAAGGTCTGTTTAATACTTGCTTAAAAGTTTTTTTTAAATCTCATGGACATATATTCCAATTTATTGAATACAACATGTCTGGGTTTGATATTTTGAACGTTTTAACATCACTAGAGGTTAAAACTGACCTCTAAACAACACATCCCCCCTCTTCTTCTCCTGCGTCTCTGCTCTGGTTAGGGGGCGTTTCCTTCGGCTGCCACTCGCAGGGCGACACTCTGCAGCACTGGATCGACTGTCTGAAGAACAAGGGCCAGAAGGTGGAGCGCTGGCACACCCTGACCAACGAGCTGCCCGGCTCCACGGTGCAGGAGTGAAACCGGGACGATTCGCCGCACACGCCGAGCACTTCCTGCGTGGCGGCGATGGATTCACTTCGCGCTGACTTTCTACCAGGACTGAAAGCAGCAGTAATCTAACGTTTGAGCTAGATGGACGTAGTTTAAAGGTCACCTATTATGCTTCCTTCATAGGTCTGTGGTCTACGCAAAACATGTTCATCACAGTTTTGCACAAAATGATGAGATTTTTAATGAGGTCCTTTCAGAATGAGTTGTTTCAGGGCCTACGGTCACTTTAAATCCACCCTCCCAACTTAACGTTTACACTCGCAAGTGAAAATGGCTGTTATACAACAGTACATCTTTGAAAAGCATTAGTAGAGCCTCCTGCACAACCAACAAGAATGCAGCAAGTGGTTTCTCGGTGGTAAGTCAACAACAAAACGGCACAGTGGCCGTAGACGTTGCTGGATGTATTTTTTTTTTTTTTTTATCGCTTGGGTTGTTTTCAGAAGCAGTTTAGACCCAAATAAAAGAACAAAAACACAAAATATTAGTGCAGATATATTAGAAAACTAACTTACAAGTAACTTTTGATCAACAAACAAGAGCTTGTTTTAAGTAATTAATTCCTTAATATTGATGGAAAAGTACTAGTTCCACTGGCAGATTATTTCACTTATAACGGGGAAAATGTCTCATTATAAGTAAAATAATTTACCAGCGACATTTTTTTTCACTGATAAATGGCTGAAAAGTATCTTCTAAGTTAGTTTTGTTACTAGAAACTAGTATTATTTCACTTATAACAAGACATTTTTCACCTGTTGCAAGTGAAATAACCTACTAATGGAACTAGTACATTTAAAACTCAATATTAAGAAACTTAAAATAAGCTCCTATATTTTGCTGAAAAGTTACTTGTAAGTTAATTTTGACTTATTTTAAATGTATATGGACTAGAAACTATCAATCACGTTTGTAGTATAGGACATTTCGGCAACATGGCAGTTCAAAGTGTTTTACATTGTGAAAACATTAAAAAATACCATTAAAAACACAACATATGGCCAACAGTTGAGAAAACCAATAACATACATTGAATATGTTGGTTAATTTTTCCATTTATTAACAGGTGGGTCTTTAGTCTAGACCAAAAATACTTGGTAACATTTTGCGTTTTTGCCGTGTGGAAGAATAAAAACGTGCAAAAAATGAATTTTGCATAATAGGTCCCCTTTAAAAACATTCACAGGCGTTCATGTCTGTTTGGAGACTCTAAAGGCATCAATCTGATCTGATTTAACAAGAAATCCTGCATGTAGTGTGTGTGTGTGTGTGAGATCAGGGAGGGAGTTTTAATTATCCTGCAGTTTGACTTCCAGCCAGCTTTGCTTGCTTTTATTAACTCCTGACATTAAATCTTGACGTCCCTGGCAATAACTTTCTTTTCTTCCCTGATGCTTCCAGAGATTTCCAAGTGGTCTTAATCCTGCCGGACGTCCCCCATCTATTGATCGGCCTGTCACTGGGCCCAGGCTGACAGGATAATTGGCTCTTTTAATGTTGATGGTTCGTGTGAGTCGTTTGCATGTTTGATGTTGATGGGGTAAAAGAAGAGTTTTATTCTAACTCGCATTTCGACGTTTGTAACAGTTGTTTGCTGTGTCAGCTCTGATATTTCTGTGTCGATGCTTTGTTTTTTATATATGTATAAAAATAAAGCAGATGGCGGCGGTTTAATTAATAGATGACACTATCAGCCTGTTTGTCTAACACAAATCAGTGATGAATTGTTTTAAAAACAACAGTGTTGTGTGGTACCTCTGTATTTTACCAAGCTGCAGGTTTTATCTGTGGTGAATGAGGCTAATGCTAACAATAACAATAATAATGGTGTTTATATGTAAATACTTTTGGTGTTTTAACTGTTTTGAATATTTGTTACTTTGGAAAGTGGGCATGATTGTTGTTTGTTCCTTTATAAAGCATTTATTTACATATAACTGGTTGCAAAGTGGCCTCTGTGAACCTCTGCTGTTTTTGCACAGCCCAGCGGCAACTCAATAAAGCTAAATACTGCCACCTAGTGTCCTGGACCTGCAACTGCAACATCTTTTCTAACAGGTGAGCAGAACAATGCGTGCTTTATAAAAGCAGAAATTAAAAGAATAAAAAGAAATACGTAGAGGAGCATCATGCATAATAATCTCCATGTTTATTGGAAACTCTAGCAAGGATTTCTAGATTAAATTCATCTTTTCACATTGAAAAATTTAGGAAAATTCAACCATTTGAGTTGATTTATTCAACGGGAAACAATTACTATTGTTTTATATTTTAAATAAAATTTACATACAGCTTTAAGGGATCAAGTAAAAGTCGTAAATTCAAATTTTAATGACACTTTGACATTTTTTCAATATTTTATGTCGGAGCCCATTTACGTCACTAAATCATCCAAGGCGCCATGATGGACGTCGGAAGTGAGGGACGGGAGTGTTGAACAGAGCGACTGAAACTGTTTTCCAAAGTTGTTTCTTGCCGGTTTATTCATGGCTTCTACTTGTTTAAGTCGAGCTAATTTGTCTGTGAACGTAGCACACCTGGTCGGGGCTCATAGACGGCGGGATTTACAAAATCTGGAAACGGCTAGCTTAGCAACCGACCCGCACCTCCTCCCTCCTGATGTGTTTATCAAATTACTGACTTTGCCTGAATTCACATGATTTATGTCACTACGTCATAAACAGAGTTTCCATTTACACCGGAGCAGCCGTAAAAGACGAGATGCTAACCATTCTTTTCCATACGTGCTAGGCTACATGACGGTGCGGCACTGTCTCCATGGTTACCAACGGTTAGACGCACTTTCTCCATAAAGCAGTGTTTGATATCTTTCTAATAACATTTAAAGTACATGAACGTTAATCTTCTTACCTTGTAAAAAGTGTTTGCAGCAAATGTTCGCGTTAATCGCGTTAACGTTGACAGTTATATGTGCGAGAAAAAAAAAAAACCCGCTGCGGCATCCTCCCCTCAAACAACTTCCGCAAAAAGACCAGAATATAGCCATCTGCATATTCTAGGTGAACTGAACTAAAAAGTGCTTGTGTTACACATAATGCTAGCTGAGAAATAGCCGAAGTTAGCTTTAGCAAATAAGCGAGAGTAGCTCATATAACCATATGAAATATATTTTCGTACTCAAACAAACAGAAAACTGCAACACAATGTTTTTTAAAAAGTACTTACCCGGTGAAAGTCATTGTTGGCCTGCCCTCCAACAGGTAAATATCCCACAATGCAACTGTACATTAAAAATTTACAGTACAGCTGTAGATTTCCGCATGTGATCCAGCTGTCCAATCACGTCCCATATACTTTCCATACGCATTTCAGATCACAGTAAAAAACTGTATTTTCAAAACCCAGCCACCTTACTGTATTTTCATGATGTAGTTTTTACAGCCATTTGTTACAGTGTAGCCGTGAGCCGTTGAGCAGCTAAAGTCTTTCCTCTGCCTACATCTCCAAGAATGCTTGAGATTGGTGTTGGACTGTTGTCATCTTTGGGGTCTCTAGTAAATCTATCTGGACAGAAACCATTTTCTTCTTCTTGTCTTCTTGTGAGATGACTTTCTTCAGCATGTTTTCTTGCCGTTTGAATTTAGCAGTTAGCTGAAGATCGGTTTTGTGCATCTCATTTTGCAGTTCCATCAGATCTTCCTGTACTGCATTATGTCCCAATTCAGACTCCTCAGATCTGGTTTCACTCTTTGCTTTACTTGTTTGCTGTTCTGGGGACTTTGGCAAATTTGCAATTTCTTCCAACTCTTTAAGCAGTCGCATCTTTTCATAGAGGTGGAGCTGTGTCACACAGCACTCGTAATTATTCTCCAAGAAACGTCTCTTTTCAATCCCCTCAGGTAGCGATGCCGTCGTTTGCCACAGTTCTTGAAGAAGAAAGTGCAAATACTGTTGAAGGTCGACAATCAGTTTAACTAAAGTTTGTGGTTCTGTCGGACAAGGGAAAAGCAAAGGGATGGGGATCTGAGCGTTGGTGTGACTTTGATTTTTGTGGCCTGCAGGTTCGGAGGTTTGATTGTCAGGGAAATCAGGGACGTTCTGTACTTGGACATTTTCGTGGGTTTGGTTGTCAGTGACACCAGGGACGTTCTCTACCTGATGTATTCTGGTCCAGACAAAGGTAGACACTGTAGTGTTTTGTTCATGTCCTTACATGGCTCTTTCTCCCGCGGCTCATCCTCTGTCTCTGGTGTTTGGGAGGTGCTTTCATTTTCAGTGGATGAAATCATACAAACTGTTGGAGGGAAATCTTCTTCTGTGGTCTTCTGACATCCTGAATCGATTGTTTCTCCTGCAGTTGAGCCACTGTCTCCTGGTTTTTAGGGATGGTTTCTGTTATGGTGACCAGTGAGGCGTCTTGCATCTCAGTGATTTCAACAGAAATATTTTGATCAATGGGGGCACGTAGCTCCAGCCAGACCTGCAGTGGTAGCTTCTGCTTCTTCTTC
>CAEGAE010093559.1:0-15351 GCA_903067095.1 Girardinus metallicus | reverse complement strand
CTGGAAAAAGACAAAAACCCGGACATTATCATGACTCAATAAAATCCTCCCAGGCCGAACTTGAAAACTGGACGTTACGCTGCTAACACTTAGCTTACGTCAACAACTCAGGTGGAAGTGAGAACGCAAATAAAGTCCCGGCCGGAACACAGTGCGCTAAATAATAACACATAATATAACGAGGCTTCGAGGCAGATCAGTTTTCCTCGAGGAATTTTAATAATCGAGGAACCGTTTCAGCCCTAAACGAGACACAGTCTAATCTCCAAACACGTCATGGCTACAGATACACACTCTCCCTGACCTCACTATCTTTGCCGGCTCATGTCTTTATATTATTTGAATGTTGCTACATGTGCTTATTTTTCCTGATGTGTCATTTCTATGCCCTGTCTGTCTAGTTTATTATACTTTTAGATTATTATCCAGAGAAACTCTTATTAGTTTATCCAGAGAAACTCCTTCTGGTTTATAAATTGTGGAGTACTTATACTTTTCCAGCAACCCAGAACAGAAACATCTAGCTTATATACTTAACTCAACAGGAATCAGAACAGAAATCAAATGCCCCTTTTCCACTGGCTCTAATGGCCAGGTGTTCTGTTTATCTTAGCTACCCATGAATCCGTCCTACCTTGTGGTAATGCGCATGTGCACATCGAAGCTACGTCACATACTGCTTACTCAGCAGATTTCTTATGAATACGTAACTAAAGAGGACATAACAATAAACCAAGAGAGGATAATACTAATCAAAGGAAACTAAATGAAAATGCACACAGAACAAAATGCAAGAATAAACTTAGAAACTAAAGTAAATACAGAGGAATAAATTGTATGGCAAGGCCTTTCGAGCAATAATTAATACAGGGACCCATATGGCAAGAACAAACAGACACTGTTATCAGATAAAAAGCTAAGATAATATTGTTGAAGAGCCAAGGGTTTGTTGAGACCATGTCCAGTACTAAAAAGAAATATATTTTACAGACCATAATAGTAAGAAACTTATCACTTATTTATGTTTTTATTTAGATTTTATTTTATATATTTATTTCTTCAGTATTATTTTTCATGTCAGTATTAAGGTCATGAGGATGTTAAGTGGCTCCATGACGCTTTCAATTTGACTCATTAGGATTAGATTATGAACCAGCTTTATTCCTTGGAATTTCTGTACAGAAAAAATATTAATCTATAAATCAATAGACAGGTCTACTGAAAAATATCATTCATATTTGTGTTCCATATTGAAAAGGAAGAAGAACAGCGGGAACCCCAGGCTGACAAGCCACCGCTGCTCCTGCTTCAGCTGTTTCCCTGGAGCCCCGAGGACCTAGGTCTATTGAATAATATCATCCCTGTTTCTGTCCCATAATTGTACGGCATTAAAAGGATCTCTAACTTTTTTTTTCCACTGAAAGTGCTGGTTTGCACACTAAATGCCATGCGGGTGAAATTTTATGGATGATACTCTGATGTCCCATTCTCCTGAAGGCAGCACGGAGCTGCATCACTAGAAACTGACAGAAACACTGCAAAGAAGAATAGCTACAATTGCTGTAAAAACTTTTAAGGAATCAGCTCCATGTTTAATTTCCTATGAGTCTTAGAGGAAATTAATCTCCAGCCTTTCTCTAACTGAGGTTCTTATTAAAAAAAAATTTACTTTCTCACTGTGTGAGACGGTTCCAAAGTCGGCCTGCTATCAGCTGAAAAACATTTCCAGGATCAGAGGACTAATGTTTCAGCATCAGAGAAATTCATCCAGGCGTTTATTTTTAATGGCATTGATTACTGCAGCAGCGTCTTCACAGGTCTGACTAACAAATCAATGGTCCAGCTGCAGCTGATCCAGAACGCTGCTGCTGGAGTTCTGACTAAAACCAGGAAGATAGAGTACAGTTCTACCTTCCTTCACTTAGAGAAGAGACTTTAAACTACTGCTGGTAGTTCTGGTCTGCACCAGAACCAGAACCGAACCTGGAGAAACATCGTTCAGCTTCTATACACCACAGATCTGGAACAAACTTCCAGAAAACTGCAAAACAGCTGAAATATTCAGTTCCTTTACAATTAAAACCCTTTAGTTTGGAAAGAGTTGACTAATAATAAATTAAACATTGATCAAAATATTTTATATGAATTTGCTTGATTATTTTGATGATGGCATTTGGCAACATGTAATGTCCATTGCTTGTTACATAATTGATGACTGTATGAGTCACCGGACTAGCCTGTACTCTGCAGAGCTCAGAAAGGGGGTAGAGCCTCAACATGCTTTATTTTTTTGTTAGCTTAACGTTTAGCTAAACGTGAATGATAATGTGCTGCTAGTAAGCTTACCGCAGCAGCTTGATCCTTTGATCCCAAAGATTCTGGTTCTGTTCTGTTCTCTCCGGCCTTTCTTGAAATTATTTCAGGGTTGCCTTGTGGTCCAGGCTGGCTCAGAGTGTGAAGCAGATTCTTCTCAGGCTGAGCCCGTTCATCTCTGTCTCTCTCGTCCGGGCTAGTCTGCAGGATTGGTTCTGGCATGTCGTTCAGCTTCTTCAGTTCTGCTAGGATCTTCACAGCAGGGCCACTTTTCACATTCAGGTCCAGGAAGTCCTGCTTGCTGAAGCAGACCAGGCAGTCCCCAGAAACATCCTGGTCTAGAAGCAGTTCTGCATACTTGCCATAGATCTTCAGGTGGTCCAGTAACCAGCGGCTCACCTGCTGCTTGGTCCAAGCCTCCACATATGCAGGATGTTCTGACCGATGCGCTGAAGCTTCAGTC
The DNA here is from genome assembly GCA_903067095.1 of Girardinus metallicus. Taxonomy (NCBI): domain Eukaryota; kingdom Metazoa; phylum Chordata; class Actinopteri; order Cyprinodontiformes; family Poeciliidae; genus Girardinus; species Girardinus metallicus. The sequence continues at coordinate 12,575 of CAEGAE010093559.1, read as the reverse complement.
AGGCTTTTCAGGTGGCTTGCGATCTTCACAGCAGGACCGTGTTTGATCCCTAAATCCAGAATGTCTGACTTTCTGAAGGAGACTAAATATTCTCCTGATACTTCCTCCTGAATGAATTTGTCTGCACAAGCCATAGAAACTTTGACTTCTGTCCTGAGCCAGTGGTGAACATCTTCTGTGGTCCATTCCTCAACTCTGGATTGGCTCATTTGGATCCACTGATGGAACAAAGAAACGCTTCATGAGAATGAGGCAGCAGACTCATCATGATAGGAAAAATAGAAACACAAACACAATAAACAACACCAAACACTGTTTAGGTCATACAAACAAATCAGTGAGGTTGGTTGAAATTTAACACTAAACATTTTAGCTGAAGCATGACCATATTTCAGACAGGAAAGATTTCTTTTGATTAAAATGGTTCCCAGTTTTAGTACTTTTTGAAGCTCATTCCAGTGCTTTGCTGTATATGATGATTAAATTTTGTGAATATTGAGCTTTAGGCTGAGCTACTTGGAGTCATAGAAGATTTAATAGACATTAAGAACCTTTGTTGTTTTAATAATGACCAGCCTACAGTGATGTGAAAGGAGGCATCAGCTATTAAAGGTAAAGAGTAGTGCTTAACATCAAGTTTCTACACTGAGAAAAGAAAAGAATGCCACATTGACTCAAAGAAATATATTAATTGGTCACAAGTAATTCAACAAAGCTTATCAAAATTACTCTATTTACCTTGACTACTATTGAATAAATTAACTTGGATAAAGAATTTGACTGTCACCAAATGACGCAATTTTTTAAAGCTGAAGTTGCATTCTCTTTGTTCAGTGTGTCAACTACAGATACGTAACATCACTGTAGTCATACATGGAAATGATTGTCATTTCTAGCAGAGGAAGTGAGAGATGAACGCCTGCGATAAAGAAATCCATTTCTGATTTTATCCTATTGACAACTGTCCAAATCAGAATCCCAGGCTTTTATATTCAGGAACATGCAGGGTTTCCCCAGTATATTATAAAGTTTACTGAAGTTAACCTCGCCGCATGCCTCTTTTCACTCAAACTGGACACAGGCTGGCCTATATGAATATTTACATCAAGAATTATGTTTCTTTGGAGAACTCCACATCAAGGTAAGAGTTTAAAACCCACCGTGTTAGCTCTGGTTGTGCAGGTCTATGTGAACCACAGTAATAACTTGTAGTTGTGCTTTCAGAGGTGCATGTTGAGAATGATTTATCTTTGTGAATTGTTGTAGGTTCTGTCTTTTCCTCTATCTTTTTTAGTCTCTTTTAGTTCTCTGCTTACATGCACATGCCGCAGCTTACGTAACCATGTTTATGTGTGGGTCTGCTGGCAGTCATACATAAACAGACTGACACTGATTAGATTACCCTTTAGAGAGGGCACAGATTGCAGAGAAGAATAAAAAGCTAAACTCGCTACAATCTTCGCCTCACTTGGTGTCGCCCCTAAGGGGAGCTAAGTGTGGCCCGGCGCTGGATGGTGAATGTAACTCTGTGTCTGTTCCATTTGTATGGCTTGTAACATTTGATCATTTTTCAGCATTAAAGCCGGTTTATATATAACCAAATCTCATTATTTCTCAAGCTAATTTACACTTAGGGGTTCTGGTAGGGTCCTGAAACTGGGTAATGGACCAGTTTTTTGTCTCTGTGGAGCACATCTCAACACTTTGCCCAGCATGTGGCTCTGTCTGCCCTGTACAGTTTATGTATGTGGTCCCGGTTGGCCAGTGCGTTAGTGGTTAACGAACCAGCGCTACCCATCATGCATGTTCAGCCCGGTGAGGAGGTTTTGCGCCATTATTATTATTTTTCCGGTTAAACAAAACATCAAACCATATCAAATGCTTTGTCTACTTAGTCAGACAGAGTGAATGCATCAGAAAAATCGTCCCATAAAGCTTGGGCAACCAAAACAGTGTCTGTGGCACTTATTAAAAACTTAACAGACACGAAATGGAAGAGCTACTAAAGTCACATTAGCAACATTAATTATGTCAATTATGTTTCAAAACAAATTGTCACTTAGCTGCTCCGCACTGATTGAGGAGCAGCAATCAGTGCGCTTTGAAAACATTTGAGCATAACCAGATCAATGAGCAACACAATCCCTTTCACATTCAGGTTCACCTGAATAAATTAATTTAAATTCATGAATAGCCGCAATGTAAACCCAAGTGGACAGTTTCTATTCTTTGTCATCAGCACTGATCAGAAAAACATTAGAATTGGCTCCCACGTACGTGTAGTGTGTATAACTCCCTCCAAGTTGAAAAATGGACACAAGTCGATCTTGATATTTACTAGCATGTAATTGGACATGGGTGTCTGACGATGCCGTGAGATCTGTACAAAAAGCATAAAATAATACATTTTCATACAGAAAGGCATTCTCATAGAATTGGCAAATAATATTCAACAGCAAAAAATTAACATACAGTAGTTTGACTTACAAAATTTTTTGATGCATTCTGTAACCTTTAAACAAACGTGACTAACAAACACGACAAGTCCTTCACAAATAATCATTCTATTTGCACACAAACACGTAAAATACAAATGGTGTACCTCATTGGCCGCTTTAGCCTGAAGGGATTAAGAAAAGTGCCTCTCTGCATACATCTTTTTTTACGTACGTTGTACAAAACTTCACTGCACACTTCTCCAAATCTCTCTCATTAACTGGGACAATAAAACATGCTGCCCTCTACCGAGTGTGGTGTATAACTGAAAGCATAAACAATGGATCCACTCTAGAAACAATTGCACAACCATTGAATATGCCTTTTTAAACAACAATATGGCTATTACAATCAGCTTTTAATAACCATAACATATTTTAAGTTATTTTAACTTACTGATCCTAACTTAAAACCATAAAATTAACTTAGACTGCAAAAATTGCCACTGATGGCTATGGAGCTAAAATGGTCTCATAATTCACAAATGCACAGACCAAGATTCACAAAAGCACAAGATTCACAAACGCACAAGACGAGATTCACAAACGCACAAGACGAGATTCACAAATGCACAAGACGAGATTCACAAATGCACAAGACGAGATTCACAAATGCACAAGACGAGATTCACACTTGTATATCTTAATTTACAAGCTCCTTCTGTCCGGTGAGTTTGCTACATTTGTGTGTGAATTTTAAAGACTCCCCTGACATGTCAAAATTCACAAGTCTTTCTTTAATAAATGGTTTATCTTATTGGGTGATCAGCAACCAATCGGATGGCTTCCTTGTTACACCAATCATACGAATGAAGCCCATGCTGGTATCCTATGTTTCAGCCAATCACATTAACCCATTCCAGCAGCGCCGTAGATCGGTAGCACAACTTACTCAATTAGATCGCCAGCTTGTGATGATAGTTGCACAATTAAATCAATTAACATTAATAATAATAACGTGGGGATAAATAGCTAAATACATTAAATAGATAATTCACTTACCGCTCCTCTGTCGCTGCTAGAAGCCAGGCTGAGGTCTAAACTGTCGGTGCTTCGTCATAGCTACAGCGCTGTTGGAAAGGGTTAATGTAATTGGCTCAAACAACTGTTTTTCAAAATTAGATGCTGATTTAAACTCCACAAACATATGAATGTTAGTCATTTAAAAGTGAAGTTGCTGTTGGCACCAAACAGATTCATGGTTCAGTTCAATTCAGTTTATTAGTAAAGCACCATTTTACAAAACCTGTGGTCTCAAGCCACTTTACAAAAGAAGCAATTTCAATGATGATGAGCATCATGTGGAGCCAAATCTGCCCGTAGAAAAAGTTCATGATAGCTGCAGCATGTTTCATTAAACAATATCAGGATCAAATATTTTAGACTAGCAATGATTTCTCCAAATGAAAGAAAGCTAACAAAAATCTCACCTGGGAAAAAGAAGACACTCAGTACCATGTTTGCTGTTAGCATGTTCTCAGACATACCTGTCATCAGACTCTCAAAGTCTTTAATATCTCAGACTGTAAACAAGATTAAAACAATTGTAATAAAAATGTTTTTATAATCAAAGCAGTTCTCAACATGAAAATGAACATTTTAATCCAGAAGTGAAAACAATGAATAAGTGAGTAGAAATGACACATTTTTAAGATATATAATGACAAATTCAAGTATTGCAACAACAATATTTTCTTACCAAAGCTGAAGATTTCAACAAATCAGGTAGATTGTTATTTAAAGCTATTGAGCAGATCACAGAGATAGAATCTTGCTTTCAAACCACGTGCTACTGGTTAAATAGATCGGTTATATATTGTCTTCCTTCCTTATACTGTGAAACAGGAAGCATCTTTTTAAAGTAATTCAGCCCCATCTGCAAAAGTCTTGTTATTATGCACTGTCAGTGGAACTGTAGATTGATTGCTTTAGCAGAGTGTGTAGTAGGAAATACGTTTGTTTGCAATTCCTCAAGAAAATCTCACCATGACAAAATACAACTTGATGCAAACTGTGAATAGGTTAAATAAAAAAAAACTACAAAAATAATCCTGAAACCCACAGTTATCTATTTATGAGGCAAACCACCACTTCAGCAGATCAACATAAATTCCCAGATAACAGGGTATTGTGTTTATTCAAAATCCAAACCATTTTTTGGTGAATTTGAAATATTCTTACAGAATAAGTTACCGAGATTGAAGATGTCTTGAGCTTTAATAATATAAATACATCTTCAGATTCAAACAACTGATGATGAGATCTTTTCAGGTCAACAAATAGTATTTTTATGTAAATAGTCAAATTAAAGTAGAACAAACATGAACAGGACTATTTTTGGACTCTGCTCTCTTTTGTGTGAGGCCGAGGTAAAATTAGCCTGTACAGCACTAGAGGGTACCAAACAGCTGCCAGGCTTTCTGTCGGCTTTAGGCTCCAAATGAGCATATTTATTAGAATAATGTTACTAGTATTTATATTGTAAACATGTAAAATAATATGTTCCAGAGAATACGATATGAAATAAGCTATTGAAGAAAAACAAAAGGGAAAAAAAGGGAAAAAAAATACAACTATATTTTATTACTGTGTTGGAAAGAAAAGAGTGATTCTGTATCTCTCTAACCGAGGAAAAGATGACATGCCCGAACATGTTCAAGCCATATTGCCATGAGATTACGTCATCGTGATAAATTAAGGTCAGGCATCTCAAACAAATATTTTGAAAAAAAAAAAAATCTTATGTGATCGATATTTTACAAACTAACTCAAAACTTCTCAATTATTTGTTCCTTTTATATATTACTGTACTGATCCAATTATAACCAAGCTGATTTTAATTAACATTTTGACCACTAGATGGCGGTAAGACACATTTTCGTTGTTTGCTAGCTACCCAGAAAACTAAAAGAAAAAGAAAACGTCAATAATTTAATGTAAATTCCACCTAGCAACAGTTTCTTCAAATTTCCTTATTGGTTGAGGGAATATCACGTGGTCTTCAGTGACTTTGTTGGGCGGGATTAGTCTTATCTGGGTGTACTGCACCGTATTATTTTACTTTCGATTCGAGTTGTTGCGCACTTCGTGTCATCGTTTTTATACGAAGAGATAGCACCTTCTTCCGCCAGAGACTGTCTTAAAACAAAGAATCATGAAGGAGTTGACTTTCCTGGTCATTGTTCTCTACACGTCTTATGCTGTTATGGCTAAAACAGGTAATTTAATTGTGTACCGTATTTTGTTTTCGTGGGTATACTGTACAAATATGGCGCTGTGTGACAAGGAAGAAGACTCGAAAATGTTCAGGCCTAACCATAGATATAACCCGGATAAATTACTTATTTATTCGCGCAGTGAGTCATCTTAAAATAAGACTGACACATCTGTTTTAGAATAGCCGTAAGAAGCTTTCGTAAAATAAAAACAAATGTCGCTCATTGTCTCTGTGTAACCTGTTAAAATCATTCTCGGTAAATACATAATAGCGATTAAGTAGTAAACTGATACTTAAATAGTTTTTATAAGACAGAGCCGTGTCATGTGTTGTTTTTGTTTTTTTTCTCAAAATGACCCGCACAATTTTGGACATATCTATTTTTATTTAGAAAAGTACAAACACTTAGCTGGCTTTATGTACATAAGTAGAGCTAATTTTAAAGGAATATGACTGGCTTTTTTTTTTTTTCTTTATTCTGTACAGTTTGGTGTATTTCTGAAACTGCATTTAAAGGGTATTTTTAATGAATTAAGACAACTTTACCATATTACATTAATAACAAACTATTAGCATATGCATCCAATGATAAAAAGGAAAATCTTCATGTATAAACCAGGAAAATAGATGTGATATAGTGGCACATGGAAGTATGTGTCATATGAGTCAAACATTAGCTGTTGTACTTTTATTGCCAATGTATCAAAGTTTGTTTTACAAGGGGCAATTTTTCATCAACTGTTATTTTAAGGCACTTTACAATGCAAATGGGTCCAAATCAAAAATGTCAAATAAAACAATATTCAAGTTAAATTACATACATTTCAACTTGATTCTAGTTACATGGCAATCTAGTCCAGGTTTCCCCCAGAAAACATATAAGCCCGGTGGTCGGGTGCTAGGGCAGTCACTCATCCAGCAGCCCGTCGTGATTCTGAGTTAAAAAAAAAAAAAACTTTAAAGTTGACAGGAAATTTGAAAATATCAATTGATAATTATGTATTATTGAAAGATTGGAAGATTAATACATGAACACCAACAATAAAGTATGGAAAAAATGCAAACATTTTAAAACGACTTTCAAACAGAAAGTAAGCAACGCTTAGCCTGATGGCCCGCCAGGCTTATAATACACTGGGGGAAACCCTGAGTGTGTCACGCAAAATGCCTCACTTTGCTGCAATGACTCTTCATGACTACACTAAGGTTACTGCTGTGATTAGAACCAGTTCTTATCCATTGCTTATGACCTTGTCAGTTTGTGAGAACCTGTTACTTATGAGAACAAAGTTGGCATAATTTATAAAGTATATTATAATCAAGATGTTCTTCACATTTTCAATTTTACCCACAAGTAAGAATATTATGAGGATTTTATAGTCACCTTAAGAGACTGAGATTGTGTCTTCCGCATAAGATTATAAGACATGTCAAAGTCGAAGAGTTTTATGTTCGTTATGGCCTTTAGCTGGGTACAAAGTGCAGCTTCTTTTTGTTTTCAGTGACTGTACAAGGTGTGGGTGAGGCCCCACCAACTGCTGGCAGATCGAGTTACTAGAAAACAATAATCCTACGAGAACTGTCGGACTGTAATTGTGGTAAATTGTATTCCTGAGCAGCAATGTATGGTTGGGGCTGTAGAGTTTGAGTTTGTTGTCTCCCATCCATCTGTTCAAAACAACTTCTGTTGGCGTCTTGCCTTTTGAGAGCCTCTTGGCTGGGACAGTGTTTGATGTTTCTGCTTCTACGTTCAAATGTTCCTCATTCCACTCAAACAGGTTCATCCGCTGTTGGTTACGCTAGTAAGAAAAACATTCCCAAACAAAGATGTCAGCGGCTTTAATTAGTCACCGCAACGTGATGATAGACGGGTTTTGAAAGCAAACAAATTTTCTGTCCCTAAAACATGGATTGGGACGTTTTAGGATTAATACATTAATCGCCCAGCTTCTTTCTTGTTCAGTTAATTGGTCTCTTTGGTGTTCTTTAATTGGCCCTTGGGGATGACTGTACATTAGTACTAAATGTAGAACATGTCAATCTAAAAAAAAAAAAAAAAGTTTTCATGTTGGTTGTGTAGATGATAAAAGAGGAAGAACTGGACATTCCTTAAACCTTAAGTAGCTGCGCAGTTGTGAAATTACCTGTAACATTATATTAGGAAGTCACTAACAGCTGCAAAGAAAAAAAAAAAACACCCACACCTGCAGTTTTCCAAAAGCCATAACTTTTATTCATCACTGCCATTTTAAGACTTATTTAAAAAAAAAAAAAAAAGTGTATAATTTTGTTGAATTACTTGGAAGTTCTTTGTTGAAACTGTTAATGCCGTGTCTGTGTTGTCAGTATCACCAAAGGTGCAGATCTACAGTCGCAACCCTGGGCTGTACGGGAGCAAAAACGTCCTCATCTGCCACGTCAGTGGCTTCCACCCACCAGAGATCAAAATTGATTTGCTGAAGAACGGACAGGAAATAACTGAGGTCAAGCAGACTGACCTGGCCTTTGAGGAGAACTGGCACTACCACCTCACCAAGCACGCGAATTTCACTCCAGCGGAAGGAGAGCACTACATGTGCAGAGTGACACATGTGGGAACGACAACAATCCATGAATGGGGTACGGCTTTTAACCTTTTGCACTTTATTGACAAAGTTGTTTGAACCACAGGGACCCGAATGAGAAAGAGGACCTTGTGGAAACTCAGTCGGAAGATATTATTGTTTTCCACTATACTTTAGGCTACAAGCTAATTGGCGATGTACAGTATACACACATTTTGAAAAAATTATTGTCTGGAAAGTTATTCGTAAACTAACATAATGGATTTTTATTTATTTTTTTGTCTTATTGCAGATGCCGATGTGTAAAACACACGCACCGTGTTGCTCCAGGTATGTACCACAGTAAAGTTTCTGTGCGTTGATAAACCTGTTTTTCCACGAGTTAGTTTTTGCAAAAAATCATGGAACTTGACCCGTTTTTTTTTTCCCTACTGTGTGATCTGCAGGTGTCTTCTGCTGGTAAAGGATGAAGTTTGGAATTTGCCTATAATGTTGAATTTGGGAATTTTGGCTCTCACAGAACGTAAACAAGAACACAAATTGGAACTTGAAAGTGTTTTTGAGCTTTCTGAACAGCGTAAGGTAAAATGACACCTAAGCTTAAAAGCGGAATAACTTTTGAACGTTTTGTTTTCCTTATCTTGCCTCTGGATCTGGTTATTGTCAACTTGTTTTACTTTGAGTCAGCATGGCGGCCATATGAACTGCAAGTTAGACTAAATCTAAAAGATACTAATCAATCAAAATGAACACATTTACATTTTATTATTTACTATATTAATCTCTTTTCTGATGGTGTGAGGTTAAAGCAGGCTAAATCTGCATTTTATCTTAACTTTCATGTTTTATATGTAAAGCTTCAAAGGTGATTAAAACAAATTCTGTTTGATGTAATAACTTTGAAATGATGCAACAGTGTCTGTTTCACTGGATTTTTGTATATATGATTTAAACATAAAATGAAATTGGCTAAGATGTTATATTTCTCTGCTTTCTTTCATTTTTAAAATGATTAACCTGAAAATGTCTACAGTCATTTATGTGATGACTGAATGCACTCTCCTGTTGCACTCAAGGATTTGATGGGTTGTGGGTCATAGTTTTTTTTTTTTTTATTTTGTTTTTTACTCACTAACTCAGATTAATTGTTGAAAACCCCATTTAGACTAAAATTATAAGCGTACCAACCAGTCTATGTGGGAAAAGGGCCTCTTTCTAACCTGGGAATGTTGGAATCTAGGAAAGAAACTTCCTGAGGACAAACAACTGTTCACGTAGAGCTGCTGATGAGCTACAGCGCCCCTCATGGCAAGAGAGAGACTGCAGTCTTATATTTAGAAGTAGTGTGCCCTAAAGATGGCACCATCGTCCCTGATGTTGGAAATATAGACACGCTTGATATTTGTAACCGCTGAGATGCTAGCTCACTCAGGAAGGTGGAGCAGATCTGCCAGATGTCTTCAAAGGAGACAGAGGTGAGTTGGAGGTATCTAATAGGGCTGTTGAAGTAAGGAAGGGTTCATTTTTCATTTTATATGTGCTTATTTTGGTATTTTTTTTATGACAAAGTGTTATGGTCATAATAATAATAATAAAAAAAAAGATAAAATTACAGGCATAAAGTCATGACATAACGAGAATAAAGTCGAAATAATACGAGAAAGTCATAGCATTACGACAATAAAGTGGTTCAAAAAGAATGCCGAAATAATACGAGAATAAATAATATGAGAAAGTCGTAGTGGTACGAGAATAAAGTAATAATGTGAATAACGTCATAATTTCATGACTTTATTCATACATGCTACATTTAATTTCCTTTTGGGATCAATAAGGTATTTTTGACCTTAAATCGAAATCGTGTGGAATTTGAGTAGTTATGATGATATGGTGAATAGATGTCAAAGATCAACACAAAAGAACACAGTGTGGAAACGCAGGAGAAGATAAAGAGAACCCAGAAGTAGATTTATATCAAATACAAGCGAGTGGCTTCTCATTTGGTCTCACCACCTCAAATGTGATATTAAAAACTTACAAAGAACTTCCTGGAATCACAACAATTTCTCCATCCATTACCATTTTCACCTGGGCTGACAACAAAGTCAAACCTGAAGTAAATGGTTGCTGTATTTAAAACATGTTTTCAGCAACTGCACAGCTAAATAAGAATAAGAGGAAGCAGGACAACCTCAGCTCGTATCATTAAAAACTGCACTTCTAATGAAGAAAGCATTTCTGCAGTCTTTGAAATTTATAATATTTACATTGAGGTTTATTTCTGTAAAATAAATCTGTAACTGTGCCCGGGCAAGTTCTCCAAATGTTGTGTGTTCGGTTTGCACATTAGAAATCTGAATACCAACCAGCATACCAAACGTTCAGGCAGCTGCAAACTGTCTGAATGGGATTATAAGATATTATAATAAGATACTGAAAATATGCTGAAATGTTTCCTTTCCTTCTGCAGGTTTTTTCTGTTAAGTTTCATCTGTTTGTCCGTCTCACTTTGAGTTTACTGCACATTTTTGCTTAATTTATGAAGACGTTCAAAAACGTCTGTGACATAACGCTCACAGCTCTGAGAGGCCACAGATTCAACGTAGTTAATCTTTATTTCTATGTATTTTCAATGTCTTTTTTTAATCCCTATGGAAAAATAAATGTCGTGACTCATACGTAAGTCACAATAAGTTATTGTGACTTCATTTATTGTTTAATTGACATCTTTCTTCAAATAGTAGATGGTGATGCCTGTGAACAAGAGGGAAAAAAAGCTCAAAAACTCCCTGGTGACTAGCAGAAACTGCAGTAACAAAACTCATAAGGAAATGACAACAACCCAGGAATGTTTCTGTTGGAATAGTGAAAGATTAGATACACATCAATAGGGTGGTTACCAAAATGGAGAGCAGAACCAAGAGTATGAACCAAAATAACCTTAAAGAAACTTGTACATGGCAATGAATTGGATTACAACTGAGCTGAAAATAAAAGAATACAAATTGATAAGATACATTTTTTCTGTCTAATATCACAAGTCAGCGTATGAAACAAAATTGACGTGGGATTCAGGCACACGCACGACATAAGTGTCTTACGCTGCAGGTGTGTGAACACAAAAGTGTACGAGGTTCCCCTTTTTTTCAGAGCTCTGACCCTATTTGCATACATCTGTGTATATTCTTCTGAAAAAAAAAAGAAGCTGAAGTGTGAAAGTTTGAGTTTCTTGTTGAGGAAGTGTAAGCATTGCATTGGCAAATTCAGGTACCCGTTTTTGTACATGAGGTATTTTGAAAAGGATTAACTACATAGAAACCTGTAAAAAAAAAAAAAAATCTAAAATCACTAACGTCTTACTTGAGCATAGAGGCAATCTGGGTCACCAGCCATTTGCCTCAAATGACTTGCTGGCTCAAGTACTTTAACCTGGGAGTAGACTGTGTCAAGCTCCACTCTGCAGTTGGATGGTTCAGGGCTTCGCTTTAGAAACTGAATCTCTCCATAATGGAGGGTTTGTTCTTGTTCTTCCTCTTCTGTGGTTCTTGTGGACTCTTTACTATTTTCAATCTGTAAAAGTAGAAAAGTTGAAACTGATTTCTGTAACTAAACTTTGGAATCTTTACGTATTCAGTCATATGAAGAATCTGCTGCGCTCTTCAGCGTATTTCATACCTGTAGCTGTGGTGTGGCTGCATCTGTCATCTTTTTTCTCCTCCAGCAAACGATGGCCCTGCGAAACAAATTATGGAGTATAAATCAGATGTAAAACCGTATGAAGCACAAGAATGTCTCCTTTCAGAGCTGGTGCAAACATATGTAAACACCGGTAGCAAAATTACTGAACACACACTCACCAAATACAGACACCAAGACCGATGATCGTGATGATTCCAGTGCAAATTTCCACCCAGTGTTCAGATTGCTGTGACGAAACTTCCATGAAACAAACAACATGTAGGACTTGAGGTCCTTCTTTAAAGATATAAAATGAAATCATTCAGTGTTGTCAGCAATTTACCTTCAAACCTCAGAAAGATTCCTGATGATGTCTGATTTCCCAGATCATTTGTGGCCACACAGTAAAACTCTCCTCCCTCAGTGGCATTGAAGCTGTAAACTTGATCCACAGACACAGTCATGGCTCCATCTTTGCTGATCCAGAACCAGGTGAAGCTGGGTGGAGGTTTGGCTCTGCTGGAGCAGCTCAGCTCCACCCAGCTACCTGCTGACACCAAACCTGATGGACTGATGGATGCTGAGGTGTTTCTAGGAGCATCTGAGGAAAATGAGACACAT
>CAEGAE010093558.1:0-81684 GCA_903067095.1 Girardinus metallicus | reverse complement strand
TGGGCGAATTCGCCGCTGCGATTTCCTCCTCATCAGTGAAAGAAAGTGCTGGCAAATTAAGTAAGGATGATGAAAAGACCCGGGGGAGAAACATTTTTCTTAGAGTACTTGAAATACAGCCAATAAACAGGAAGTACCCCAGCCCTATCAGATGCAGCTTCCGGTTGTCGTGAAAAAGGTCTATTGGCTAGGTAGACTACCTAGTTTCCCTAATCTCTGTTTCTTAAAGAGACATTCCCATTTTATGTGGGTTACAAGAACTTAACAGCACAAATAAAGATGGCAAAATCCAACGCCAAGTCAAAACTATCAAGACACCTAGCAAAGAGGCAAGCTTCTCAAACAAAAGTAATAACTGCATTTTCTGTGGGGAAGTCAGCATTTAAGAATACCTCTTCTGGGATTGGTCGACACACCAGCTGATGATCCAGCTTCTTCTGCTGGAGGCTTCAAACTGGAAGCGATAGTCAGGAGGAGGTCCGCCCCCAGTTCCCACTGCAGAGCCAGCAGGCAGGAATCTGCAACTGCACCGATACGGGTAACTAAACAGAAACGGGAAAAAAGAACAAACGGACACAAAATGTTCATTTTTGTCTGATCTGACCAGAGCACCTTCTTTCACATTTCTATTTGTGTAATACAAACGTGACCTTTTTTGAATTTTAATGGGTTTCTTCTTGCTAGTCTTTCATAAATATGAGATTTGTCGAGGTCCAAGTGTGTAATCTAGTAACATTCCAACGTGTTTTCCCAAAATTGCCTTCTTGGCTGCTTCTCTGATTAGTGTGCTGCTTGTCTGGCCCAATGTTTAGGTTGATGATCAAATCTCCAGTACTCCTTCCACTTTCAGAGGACGACTTGAACAATACTCCATTAGATAATTAAAGTTTGGCTTATTGTTACCGCCTTAAGCTTCTCAACAACTAGATTCCTGAACTTTATACTGGTCTTTATGTGTGTTCTCTAATTGCAACATTTGTGGTGTTTGCTAATGTTGCAAGTCTCTCACAGAGACTTGTAACATATAATGCAAGAAATTAACCTTGAAGTAAAATTTTAAAAAAGTTCACTCCTATAGATAAAATATTAAATGAACTTGAAAGAGAAACAGATTTTGCATCATTTGCAAGTCTATACAAGAAAAGTTGAAGCATTTATCAGAAATCACACATTGACTTTGATGTTATTGCTGGGTTTAGAATCGTATTAGCACATGGTGCAGATATTATCCTAAATTCAATGCTCTTTACATAAGAATTTAAATGAACCTTTGGAGAAACATAATTCATAGTTTTACTGTACAACTATGAGGTTTGCACAAGAGAGAGCAGTTGGTAAACTGTGAGAAAGAGCAAGTTTCCCCTGACAAGAGCTTTGTGGACTTTTCTGGTACATGCTGTCATGTTCATTAAATTCCTTGTGTTCAGGCTCAGGGTACATACACACACACAAGGATTAGCTAAATTTAGCTAAGGAAACTCTTTGGCCACAGTGTTCTTCTTGCTTAGCATATTTGGGAGGGAGTGATTTGTAAGATACATCAATTGTCCCCAATGTCACCTTTAAATAGTAAAATTAGCTAAAAGGGGTTTGTTCCAAAATTTACTGTAACTTTTTGAAAACACACTGATTTAAAGAAAGATGCAAATTTCAAGGCTGAAGTCAGCTGTGCCTTAAAGCTAGTTTCTTATCTCAAGGATCCTCAGTCTTTAATTTGCAGCCAACATATTAAATATTGTTATTTTTTCAGTTGACAATTTTTAGCCATACAGATTCAACTGTAGCAGTTATTCCAGTAACCAAAAGATAGATTTTTGTTGGGGTCAACCTCTTTCACGTCATCTGCGGATGTTCTATTTAAATTGTCCTCTCAGTATGGTCAATTTGGAAATTGAATCATTAAATTGCATCTCTTAACATGAAATCTCTGTTGACATAAAATATGCGCATTTATATTTAATATCATATTAAATATAATTGTCAATCATCCCTAGAATAGTAACATTGTGTTGAAACCAACCAAATGTGAGCACTTTTTACAAGTTAGAGCATCCTTCAGGAGCCTTAAGGGCAATGCACATTAGTTTTGTCAGCTACACTTTTAGAAATGCACAACCCTTTAGTTTTTTATCAAAAACAAACAAACAAAAAAAAAAAACACTGTATTAGTCTGGTTGGCATCCAACTTACCAAGACCAGGCACTGAGCAATAGTTTTTGAACCTCTTCCATTGAGAAAAGTTCACTCTTCTATTACGCCTCTCTGAGGCTGGAATCTGCTATCATGTCCTGGCTTGGCGCATTTCAGCTTGACCTGTCCAATGTGTGTTAGAGGCACCAGTTGAAGTGAGTTAATTGAAAATATGCTCTGTGGTGCCCATGATGTTCGCTCCCCATCTGTAGTGAGATTGCATTTAAATGGTTTCACTTGTGTTGGTCTGGGATGCTTTGCCAGTTAACCAGTAAGGCATATTCTACCTCTCTGCCTTACATACAGTTTCATGTCTTTATCTAATTCCTTACCTGGCTCTATTATGAAAACTAGTGCCTCTATAACAGTTGAAGTGGAATTTTGTGTAATGTGTTGTGTATGATAATTGAATAAATGCACAATGGTATTGATTGGTGATCCTTTATCTAATAAAAGTGAAGGCCTTCTTTATCAAGGTAGGGATTGTTTATCCTGGCAGAGTAAAATAGAGAGCAGTATGATGATTCCATTATAGCTACTTTAAAATTAACTACAAAAATAAACATTTAAAAATGCACACATTTACAGTACAGTGTGCTGCTAGCTACAGACTTAGCCAGCCAGAATTTTTTTTTTGTCAAAAAAAATTCATTTTATTTTGACAAAAATTTCATACAAATTCAGATTTTCTTACAACAGTAACGTATGCCTCACTCCTGCTATCTGTTCACACATATAATCTGTAAAAAAAAAAAAAAAAAAAAAAACTGTCCTCATGTATGTTAACATATTTGGTTGCACATTCATTTGCACTCTTACATTTTGCTTCATGCTGTGGTACAAATCCAGAGGATTTCTGTTTATCTGACCTGCCAGAGAAATAGTGAATACAGCACAAGTGAGATTTTCTTAATTTACAGTTTTTGACTGGAAACTCTCAGGTGGTTGTTTTGGTTTTTTTTTTTTTTAGATCTGCAGAGTATGTGTTTGTGTAAATTAGTTTATCTGTTGATCTGGTGGGCGGCGGTAGAAGCAGCTTCGCCCTGATGTTTGAAATTATATTCCCGAATGCTCTGTAGTTTCTTTATCTCTTGCTGTTGGTAGGTTCAGGAATGCAAACTTTATTCTGTACATTTTCTTCAAAAGAATGCATGATTTAATCAAGTCTGATAGCCTTTCTTGTTAAAGACTGTTTTGGAAGACTCCAGATACAGGCAGAAGAGGCAAGCTTATTGCAGAACAGTAAAACAACTTCAATAATTTCTTAGCATAAAAGAAAAATTTGACAAAAACAAAGTAAAACTAAACAGCACATGCCACAACCAATACAGAGGCTCACATAATGACATAATGTAATTTATATGAAAGACACCATGTAGAACAGTGGCTTACAAAAGCATTTAGGCGTCTTGGCCTTTTTCCCACTTTGTGAAAAGATGATGATGTTTGGTTTTCTAGACTGATAATGAATAAAGAATCTTAAAAGTATGGCATGCATAAAACCTCACTGTATCAACACTTTGTAGATCCAGCTTTTTCTCCATTCATGGCAGAAAGTCTTTAGGTGCATGTCTGCCTGCTGTGCATATTAGTTTCTTTTCCCTTTTCTTCTTTACAAAATGGTTGAAGGTCACATTAATGGAGAGCATCTGTGAAGATTTATCTTTAAGTCTTGCCACAGATGTCAACTTGATTTAGATCTGGACCTTGTCTGGGCCAAGGATATACTTTGATCTAAACCCTTATTTTTGTAGTTCTGCCTGTTATTTAGTTTTGTCTGGTTGAAAGGTGAACTTAAGCCCCATTCTTTTAAAATTGATAAGAGGTTATTTTCCAGGATTCCTGTTACTAACTCTGTCTACTGACATTTCAACTCTGCCCAGCTTCCCCGTCCTTGCTCCAGAATTTCATTCCCATAACATGATGGGGCCACCGCCATACTGTATTGTTGGAATGCTGTTCTTAGGATGATCTCCAGTGTCCACTTTTGTTGCAGGGGTAGTGAAAGCTAAATTATTTGTCTCAACTAAGTAGAGTGTCCTCTATATTGCTTGTTTAAAACGGCAAACATGACTTACAGCTTTTTACAATTACTTTTTTTATGACATTGTTTGAGTTGGCAAGCTTGCAGTTGTGCCATATTCTTTGCATTTGCAGATGCAAAGGATATGCAGAATGGTACTTGATGCTTAAACTTCTTAACAACTTAATTCCTGACACTTCTGCAGACAATAAACTGCACACATTTGAATGTTTACCTGTCGGGTGATTTTAAAAGGCTTTTGGTAATATTATTTCAAATCATCAGAGTAAATGCATCTGAATACATTTACATACAGGTATGAATACATACCTACCACACTGTTCTTTTTTTTTAAAACATTTGAATGTATTGTTTTGTTCCCTCTTCATAATATTGTACTGGCCTAAATTGATCTATTACACAAACTTTAAATAAAATAGATTGAAGTTTGTGGTTATAAAGTGAATAAATTAGAAAAATTTATTACAATTTTAGCAAGGAGCTTTAGTGTTAAGGTTGGACCTTAGAAAGTCATAAAGGACTAGGTGGTAAATAAATGCAGTAAACTGAGTATATTGTATGTTTATAAAATCATTCCCTTCATAAGGAAGCAAAATGGTAATGTATGAATCCAGTCAGTGCTTAAAACAAGACCTTCTACATAATTGCTCTGTGTAAACTCCGCCTTTTGCATTAAAATGACAATATGACTGCTTTCTTGTGGAAAAGCAGAATCAAATTCATGCATGTATTTTATATGATAATTAGTCTTTCTGGTTCTTCCTTTTGCGACAATATAATTATTACCTTTAAAACTCTTCTCAATCCTCTCTTCCACATCTCCTGAGAACCTCTAACGGTTGGATATTATTCCTTGCATTCTCTTTGCTCATTTCTCAGCTCTTTGACTGATATACATAACAGGAGAGAGATTAAAGTTTGTGTGTGGGGGGAAAAGGGGGGGGGGGTTGTGTGTGTGTGTGTGTATTGTAGTCTTTTTTGTAGAAGTGCCTGTAGACCAGTCCAGGGAACCAACTGGCTTGAATTCATTTTTAACAATCAAAATTTTACTATACTCATCATGATTATATTTAAACAACTGAATTATACATTTTTATGAATTCATTGATATGTAATGTGGGCATGGAAAACCCATCAAAACTCACAAAAAATGGAATTACAAACTGTCAGCTTTGTAAAGCATTAGGGAAACTTGTGTTATAAAAAACTTGTGATGATTATTTGATGCTGGACATTTCCACTATAATCTGTGTATCATCAGAATATTGTTTTCTACTACTGTATAAAGATCTCTTTAATTTTGTATAGGTAAACTGTATTATAGACTTTAATATGTGACTGTTGCCTGGATACAATATGGTATATGCTTTTAAAAATCAATCTGACAATTTCCCAGAAGTAATGACAGGTGGAAATTACACCAAGACTCATTTTCCTGGTGGAAGCTTCTTTTTTCTCTGTCAAATTATTTAAAAAAAATATATGAAGCTGTGTTGGTTATGTTAAAGTTGATAGAATCATGCCAGGGGAACGTGTTTTGTTTCAAGCATACTGAGAGTGTTTATTACCCTTTCAGGAATATTTAAGGATATTTTTTCAAATGGTCTTTTGTATGTTTTTTTTTTTTAATATAGTTTGATGTGACAAAAACAATAACTACAGGAATCCCTGCTGTGACATTTTCAACCTTATGCAGACAAAACTTTGTTTCTTTATTTTTGTAGAACAGCAAACTCAGTATGCTCACATTCAGCTGTGGAGCAATTAACCCATAAAATACCACAGCTTATTAAATCACAATTTTCCCCTCAGGCCATTCGACAGTGTCTGGCTGTTAGTTATCTTAATAAGGCCCCAACTGAACCCTCTGCCCCAATCCTGGGCCTCTGATAACTGGTGGCTGACGCTTACTCTGACTCACATTCAACTAAGCTGTCTCAGTATTCTGCCGCACCACGTGCATATACTGTAGATAGAAGGTAGCTTTCCTTTGCTGTAACTTTTTCAAACTTTACTTTTTAACTGGTTAACTGTTCTTTTCTTCTACACAATTTAAAGTTGACATGGAAATTATGTTCCTAATTTGCAATCAGCATTACTGCTTTTGGGCCCCACTGAAAAATACTTACAAATGTACAAAAGGAAAATAGTTTTTCTTCATTTTTGGAACCAAATGGAAAGAGAACGCTGCAAAGTAAAGTGAAACTGTCTGAAGCTGAATCTATTTTTCACTCTGTTCTTGTCCTCTGCCAGATCATGTCCAAGTTTCCTTCATTTTCACTTTGTTGAATTAGGATAATTAACTCTCCTGACACACTATGCAAAGTAATCAAATCTCTGCTTTGGCACTATATGAATTAGCTTAAAAGTCTGATTCACTGGTCTCTGCCCTCTTTCTCTCTCTCACACCACACACCCACAATGCCCTCCAACTCCTCCTCTCCCAAAGGTTGGCATTCATCCCTGATTCTAATGAGTTGGTCTGCAGGATTGATGTATGATGTTCTTATCTAAATCATACAGAAAAGACGAAATCTCCACTGGATGACTGGCAGAAAGACCCAAAGAAATATATATTCATAAGAAAAACAAGGAGATACCTATACCTGGCATGCCCAAACTTCTCAAATAAGCAGCATTAATTGAGTTATTTACATATTTTGAAAGTCTGGATTCCAAGCTTTCTAATGATGCCAAACAAATAGAAAAACAAAGATGAAGAAGATATGTCCATTTGAATGCTAACATTCTGCAAACAAGCTTTGTGAAAAAACAGTCCTCAAAGGTTGTCCCCTTACCTGATGAGCTCCCTGGGATGTTAACAAAGGCTGGTCATTTACATTGTTTGCCCCAGTCCCAGTATTAGCTGTGAGCAAGTATGATTGAGAATTTGGCAGATAAAAGCAACCATTTGTCTGGTTTGTCTTGGTTTAGATATATACATTTCTTAGAAGTTTCAGCATTTGTCCCATTTTCCAATAATGCTGTGAGATTCTGTCTTGTGAACTTTTGTCATTGACTCATCTGTAAACCCTAAACTTTAGTGAAATTTAACCATGCGTATACGCAACTCGATAAGCGGAAGACAATTGTAAATGCAATATCCTAGACTTTTTTTTCAGGTTAAAGAAAGCCAAATGTAAATTATTATTTTATTTAGGTGTTACAGTCACCAGATGCTCACACACATGGTCAATGTCAGCCACAGCAGTGCAGAGATCTGTGTGCCTGTGGTATACGTGTCCTAATTGTGTTTTAAAAACAATAAAACAGCTCAGATTTAATCTGAAAACAAGCTGAATTCAAATACAAAGTTTACGGTTTTAAAATTTCCCAAACTGGCATTCAAAGCATGAGTTGGTTTCTATATAACTTCAACTAGTATTTTGGCAAAAAACAGCAATCACTATTTTCTCAGA
This sequence comes from Girardinus metallicus, assembly GCA_903067095.1. NCBI lineage: Eukaryota > Metazoa > Chordata > Actinopteri > Cyprinodontiformes > Poeciliidae > Girardinus > Girardinus metallicus. Next base: position 74,031 of record CAEGAE010093558.1, on the reverse strand, counting down.
AGTTAGTCGGTATTCATCCTTGTTCTCCATTTATGCTGTGGCGGCTTGTTCCTGGTTTTGCAGTGGCACATCACAAATATTCAGTAAACCTGATAAAAGGGTTGATTTAACACAACATAGATGTTTCATTTCTTGCATTGCCAATAAAGTTGATTCTATTTGCATTTACACTGAGTTCTGCTGATTAAAATGGTCATATATCACTACAGGCTAAAGTTTTTAAGTAATCAAAATGGCTTTTTGTTGTTCCTTATTCCATAACATTTTATGAAAAAAGCTATAACCATTTTGTTTTAATGGTTATGTGTTGTGCTTGAGAGTAACTGCAACAAAAGTAGGTTAATACTGAAGGTGTCAGATTAATTAAATATTCATATTACATCAGACTTTCTCAGCAAACAAATATTCATATTTACACACTTAAATGCTTTTTGTTACTGGCTTTCAATCTGTCCAATACAAAGCAACAAATTATCTAAATATATGTTTATAATTGCTAGGCTTACAGAGTTAATATATAGATGCTATTTTTCTACTGACCTCAGTTGACAACAAGTATTCTCTTGTTTTATACAGTTATTTATGTTCTTGTTTTGGCCACAGACATCTTGCCTTAGAGATGTGACATTGGGTCATTCTGTTCCCGACATACATTACAGAGCCAACAACATGTTTCTGAGGTCATTGGCTGGACTTTGAAATTCCATCCACTCCCACAGTAACCAGTGGTGGGAGCAGGAACGGCTGGTGTTCATCTTTATTGCATTGACTGTTGTACAAGAAGCCAGCACCTCTTTTTGACCCTGGAAATAAGAAATGTGTAAAAAGAAATAGTCCAACAAGTTAATGTTGTTCTAGAAAAGTGTTTAAAGACTGCAGAGAATGTGCAGCCGATGAAGAAGAGTGAATTCTTGAGATTGAAAAAGATTTGTTTTGGTTTGCAAAGTGCTGCATAGCCGTAATAGCTGTAATAGTACTGAATATGTACATGTTTTAGGAATTTTAGCTTAAGGTTTTTAGTGGTTTTAGTCTGTTTAGTACTTGGTGCTAAAATTTGGGGTCTAATTAAAAAAATCATTATGTATTTTGATATGTTTAGTTGCATTAGAAAAAAAAATATATATGTATTTTTGGTTGTTCAACAGAAACCAGACGTTTAAAATGAACCAAGCTACAAAAAATATCTGGTAGTTGGGTGAATTGTTTTTAAACTTACGTTGCTAAAAAATCTGTACAGTGTTTTTGATGTTAACACTAATAGTGGACATCTGAGCAGGAAAAGATTAGTAACATACCTTGCATAGGAAGGCAAGAAGCTCCTTGACTCTCACACAGTACAGAAGTAGTTTCGTTGGCTGCCAGATAAGCTAAGTAATAACAGTTCCATCTCAGCTAATTTTAGCTCTGCATTGAAGATGTCACCACTGGTATTCACTGCAACATTTCTGGCTGAGTTTGGCTGGGTATTCTGCATGCCTGCTTTTTCCATCTTAGTTTTCACATTCTGATTTAATATATATTATTTTTTTCCAGTCTTTTTTGGTGAATTACACTACCTTAATCTTGGAATCATTACATATCTCTGTTTCTTTTTGTGTATAGTAGGTCTTTACTCAAAGTTTTTGCATATGACCATAGTTAATGGAGATCATGTTGAATTTCTACAACTCAAGAAATGTATTTTTAGTTTAATACCAAACACTTGATAGAAATAAATGTCACCTTAAGTCTTTTACAAATATTGGATGTATTCACTTGTTTCTTCTGCTGTGTTTTTACCATCAATTTTAGAACTAATGACAACTGTAACACCATTTAGCGTCCACTGACTCAGTTTAAGCTCACATTTTTAATGGCCTCTCGAGAGTCAAGCTTGCCTGATGGAAATTTGGTCATCTGCACCTGCCTACCATTGTCTGTCTCTGAATGCTTGGGTCTACTGCAGCTTAAGTACTGCCACTTAAGGCTTGCTGCAGCTCTCATTGTAAAATGTAGTAGCTAGAGAAAATCTACTGAATCCTCAGCTTCTATTCTAAGTACATAATTTGACTATATGCGTTATTTAAAGGTTGTTTTTTTTTTTAGGATTTGTGCAATTTTGCAATGCAGTGAACCCTCAGTATTTGTGGGGATTAGGGACCACAGCCTTCCACGAATAGCTAAAGCCTCCAAATACCTGAGACCCCCCCTAAAATCGCTTATGCCTAATTTATTTGTTCAAACACCAAATATACCCTAATGCATTAATACACAAAGTGGACAGTTTACAAACTGGAAAATTGTTCCCTCCTATGAGGCTAAATTGAAAACTCTATGTTTGAGTGATAAACTGTGGTTCACCTGAGTCAAAAATTATTTCAATTTGGTTGACAAACTCAAGTCACATTAAAACAAGTGGATAAGGATGGAAACTTTGGTTAACTTGTTGTAGCAAAGGTTTTTATAGACTACTTGAATTGTGTAAATTTCTCTTGTTTACAGCAACTAAAAACACACTAACATATTTTTCTACATGTGTTTGGAGCAAAGACTAAGATATTTGCAGACCTTTCACTTCACTGTTGGTGGTTAAAAAGCTAGCAATATGCTTCTTGGAATTGACCCTGAAAGTTTGACAGAACTTTGCTCATCTCTTCATGTAGGATACAATTTTTTTGAATATTTTATTTTTGGTCCAAAGCTAAGCTGCTATTTTAGGCTACAGGCTGGACTCTGGCTCAGTCTGCCCAAATTCTAGAGAGTGTTTTCCCAAGTCACTTTTCATGCCTGTTGGTTTGTGATCTTTTTAGAGAGCATAGGTTTCTGGAAACCCTTGTTATGTTAGTTTTCTCTTCTGTTTTTTATTCTTCTTCACTGTTTATATTTCTCTGTGGTAAATGGATTTTGCTAACTTTTTAAACATAACAAAAAGTTGTTGCACCTAGTTGTAATGCTTACTACTAAGTGTACATGTGAGACTTGTGAAATACTTTTCGATCTTATGCTTTACTGTAAAAAACATCATGAAACATGTTTATTTTTCTTGGGTGGTGAAGATTTGTCAAAGAAACAAATCTTTGGCAAATCTTTGACCTTTGACAAGGTGTTATTTCCTGCGCCTGTTGTTTATTGAGAAGCTAATGCCTCAATTATGTTCAAAACAAAAACACAAATGTTGCAGCTTTTTGTTAAAATCTTGTTTAAAGAGGCCGTTTAAAAAAAAAATCGTATATTAAGTTTGCAGAAAAGACTGTGATGATGGAAAATCTAGTTTATCCACTCCATGTTGTACACCGCTGCAGTTGTTATTGGCCAGAGGCAGACCACACTCAGAAGCCCTATCTATATACAAATAGGACAAATAACATTGCATGTTCAGACTTATTCCAAAGGTCAGTGTAGAGAGTTGCTATGTTTTTGGACTGTGAGTGCACAAAGTTTACAAATACATGCGTATGGGGAAGGTGCAAATCCCATGCAGAAAAACCCAGTTTCCAATTTAAGACCTTTTTTGGTGAGATCACGGGTCTATATAGAGAGATGAATACAAATGCAGAGCACACTTTTTCGATTTTTATTTGTAAAAAAAATTTAGTTCTGATTGTGTGAGTGAATTATCGTTTGTCCTATGTTAACCTGCGATGGACAGGCAAGGTGTTCAGGGTGTACCTCTCCTTGCTCAATGACCAAAGAAATTCCATCTTCATTTAATCAGATCTGAGGATGTAGGATTGATGTCACCAGTGGAAGTACACTGTCACAAAGTGATAGGTGATGATGATTATGATGATGATATTTTGTGGTATATTCAACATTAGGCAAAGATTTAAGCAATCCAATTTCTTTTTTCATTCTTATTTCCGTATTTTTGCCTAGTGCAATGAGACTGAGCAGATAAATATTGAATGACCTCAGTGCAGAAACAAGAAGCAGTTGCCTTTCTCATGGCACAAACATAACTGTGCTGGCACAGGAACTAATGGACAGAAGCTCATTTCCATGAAGTATTATGTATGCAAGTTGACAGCTACTTCAAAAAGTGTTGACACTAGTTGCTGACTGCTTGATACATGCTCCCAGTGTACACATGCCTAATTAGTAGGAATTTGTCTAGAGATGCCTTTTTCTGTTCAAAATGTTTATTTTGCTCAGTTTAATTGAGTCATGTAAATAATTAAGAAGAATTTGAGATCATGAAAATAATAAAAAACAATAATTATTATTTAACTGCAAAATGATGACAAGGAAAATACTCATATAGAACTACACATTATTTTTCCAATTTGCTGGATATTAAAGTATCATTTTGCAAACTTTTACTATCTTATGCTTTGAGAAACCTATTCCTTTAACAAAACACTAAAAGGAGTATCAAAATTGAAAAATCACAATTTTGTATGAATTTTATGTTACAAGAAGGTTTTTTAGTGGGCCATTGATAAAAAAAGACATAAAATTATTCCACAACCAAAGGAGGAAAAGAATAATCTTTTTCAATTATTCTTTGTGCATTTTAGTGGAAGTATTGTTTTTTTGTCGTCCTCCTTTTTTATAACATAATTCTCAGCTGTGAGTGGGTAGACAGAAACTAAGATCAGCAACAGAATGAGCATCTAGAACATTATTATTAAGGAAGAATAGATTTCCAAAAGAAGAGTTACAGACTCGATGATACTGAGCATTGTCTGAGGAGGAATTACTGTCAGTTACAGTTTTTTCTCCTCAGTCTATTCCTTATATTATCAGATATGAGTTGCAGTCTCTGAATTCCTATGATCAGTTTTAAAAATATTTTTGGATAAGTTCTTACTTGTCAGTTTAAGATTAGAAAACTTTTAGTCATTTTTGACATGTTGAGCTAGTTAAGTCGATATATCACTCCATTCAGAATGAGTTGATGTGACAGGACTTGAACATTAATGTACATTTACATACTTTATTTTAAGATAATTGCCAAAATATATTATTACTTCATGTGAACTGTTACAAATTAAATCATTTTGAATAATCATTCCATTTATTGATTTGTAGAGCAGATCTAAAAAATACAGTTGCTGTACAACTGAAATATAAGCAATTGCAGCACAATGAAATAAAAGTAACCGGATTATCAGTAAAACATAAAGAGCTTTAAAAGAAAAAAAAAAAGCATTATACAATTTATTTTTCAATATAAAAGTCACAGCACACAGCTGACTGACCGAAGACATAGTTAGGTATCAGACTGACATAAACCTTAAAGCAAAAACTAGCCAGGCCTTTCCTTATTGAATTGCACTGATCAACTCTTCCCACAGTTTTTCCATCTCATTGTAATTTGCAGTCATTTATTTGTGCAGTACATTGTTTGAGCAGCCAGTGGGAAGAATACCTTCGATGAGTTACATGAAAGCAAGTCTAAAACCGAGAATGAACACAATTATCCTCCCAAGCTGCTGAGGTAGGCTAATTGACATACAGCAGTAGGTGAAATGAAAGCTGTTTGGATTATGCAAAATCCGCTGCATTGTTGATTCAAGGATGTGATCCCAAGAGCTTTCAGCAACCTCATCATGTTTTTGGTCGATTATTTTGTAAGGATTCCCTGATAATGTTTTTTGTCCCCACCAGAGATCCAGGTCTTTTAACGTTGAATACCTGCTTATTCCGAAAGTAAAAAGTGATGACAATTCTAAGGGATTTCTCTGTGTCTTTGCTCTTTTTACAATCACACAACAAAAACAATATATTTGTTGCTGACAGAAATTCAAACAAAGTTTATAAAATGATAAAAACAAACAAAAAAAACAAAACAAAAAACAGCCTCCTGTCTGGACTGCAGCCAGTCCAAACAGTTTCACCTTAACTTGCCTTTAAATTACAGATATATATTGCCACGTCCCTCCTGACCCATCCTCTCCTATTTTTTTTTTTTTACATATTTGTTTGAACTGTCATTGTGCTGTGACAATATGGCTTGAGAGATAATTTGTGAAAAAATTATTTTGTCCGACTTCTCCCAATGCTATCTAGAAACAACTAATCAGAGGCAGGAGGTGGGTTTTAGCACTGTCAATCACAATCTCATGTGGCTGCTCATCCTCCCTCCCCTTGCTCTGTGCTATGCTGCAGCTAGCATAGCACGGAGCTATGTAGATTCACACTGTGAATGCTCAGTCTAGTTAACATAGCTACCAATGACAGCAGATAAACAGTTTTCCTGTAACAATAAGTTGTTTCTCCACCATTAGCACATTTAGCAGTGAGTGAATGAAGTTGATTAACACCACTTAAGACCCTCCTTTTGGTTCTGATTGTTTGTTTTTGGTCAGAACGGTGCATTACTTTAGCTAGCAACAGTAGTTCTGGGAGGAGGTGGAGGAGATTGACTTTTTTTTTTTTTTTACAGATTATCTGTCTCATTGTAAACTGTCACGACATGTTAACAACTTTAACAAATATGGAGAAAACATATTTTTGTTAAGGTTATATACTGCAGCTTGAATAAAATGTAACAACATAGCATTTTTTTGAGAAGTCTGGATTGTTTTATGTATATGTATTTTGCACGTTGTCTGTGACTGTTGCAAGTGGGAAGAGACATTTCAGTGAGATAAAAGTAATAGTAATAAAAAATTTAAGCAACCTATTTGCATGTAGTATGTGGACTGCTGCATGTAAAATTCACTAGCAGTAAATATTGTGCTACTATCAGTATTGGACCAAAGAAAGCAAGGCAGTTGCAAGTGTTTAAAATTGTGATGCTTTTGACGGGTCAGACAGACTCAAGAAACTGTAACAGTAGTTGCGCAGGTGGGCCCAATCTAATTTTTTGTCATGGGGCCCAAGATTTCTGGTGGCGCCCCTGATAGTAACACTTGCAATTTGTTACTCCACAAATCTGCCAACACCACACATTATAGCTAAATTTAGGGCAATATCAAACATAACCACATAATGATGACTAAGTGAAAGAGATTAGCCTTTTTAAAAATTGATTATAAAATTGAGTTTAAGGTAAAAAAACAGATACTGATTAACAAATAGATGTATAACTGGCTTGTGGGCTGTCACACACTCTATTTAAACACAGGAAGCCCCTTTGTGTCTGCTCTTGTCCAGCACTGTGACTCCTCTGCTTGCCCTCTGGCTGCTTGCCTCTTGCACTGTGCACAAAAAGCACTTCACACTTCCCCAGTGAAACCAGAGCCTTACCTTCAGCCTTCTGACTTGCCATGTCCTTTGGGCTATTTTTATTCAAGCAGAGGCTACAATTGCTGAACCCATACCACAGCCTGCTGAGCCGGAGCTGCACTGTGGTGGTGGTGGTGGTGTGTAGGTGTATCTGCATGGGTGTGTGGCTGAACTAATTGTAACAAATGTGTCTATAGAATTGTTCTTAAACTGAATTTGCTTGTACTTAACTATAAAAAAAAATTATAAAATAAAAGGATTTCGTTTATGGTTTTGGTGATCATGGGATATAGTCTCATGAGAAACATAAAATACCTATGAATTAAAGTTTTTAAAGGTCCCTGAAGCATTTTTCTAATTATTTTATCATACTTTGACAAATTATGATAATCTATCGAATTTATTTGATAGATTATCAAATAAATTTGATAATGATGAGTCAAAAACTGAGTCAAGAGTGTAGTCATATATTATGTCAATTAACTTACTCACATTGACTAAACAACATGCGTCCAGCAATTGACTGATCAGTCACTTGATCAGAGAGGACTGATCCTCTCTGATCAATCATTGATCAGTCAATTGAGAGATCAACAATTGATCTTAATACCAACAATTTTATTGTTGGTATTAATGAACATAGTTAAGTGAAAATTTGGAATCAGCTGAAAGGTCACATGGGATGGGGATTCATCATTATTTGCCTCTGATCAGGTGGTCACAAAACTATAACAACTTTTAGGTATAAGGCATGATTGAAGCCTGTGGTCTCATGAAATCTATTTGCAGAATGTCAAGATGACCTGAAAGGGGATTTAGGTTGAGGACCAAGACCATCCTGCGCTACTCCTCTAATCGCTTGGCAAGCTATTACAGCTGGCTCACCCATGTATCACACTTTGTACTGGGGCTCTTTATCCCACCCTCCTGAAATTCATACATATTCATCTTATTTCCTCAAGAAACCGCCTATTTTTTACAGCTGTGTTTTATTGCAATCATCTGATTAATTGATTTTTACAAACCTTTTCATCCTATTCATTCTACACATCTCTCTTTTATGGCCTCTTTTCTGCTGCTTGTCCCCAAACCACAAGTGACAATTAAATTTGTTTTAACAACACTCATTTCTTTCAATAGTCTACTCTTGTTCCCTACAATATCCATTGTGTGTATTATTTGTAAGTCGTACTTTTCTGTCTTCCATGGCACCATCTCGAGGGGTTTACCATGTCATTTGCTGACTGTGTCAAACAGTTATTCAGCAGACCTCTCTTATCCTCCCTTCCCTTTGTTTGAAACAGTGGACTCACATTGTTGTGGTGTGGTCCTTGCTAGTGAAATCAGATTAAGTCAATGAACGGCTGTGTCTGTTCTCAAAGGGTAATTGATTGTTCAGCTGTGGAGCACAAGCAAGAAGATAAAATCACAAAACAAAGTCAAACCAACAGTGGGGTGTTAAAAAGTGTTCTACTATGCAGGTACCTTCAGTGTGAAGTATATAGTGCTGTGAGAAAATATTTTCCCCGCTTACAGTTTTCTTATTTTTTTGTCATAAATACGCGTTTTACATCTGTAAACAGATTTCAATATTGATAATAATAATAAACTTCACTGACCACAAATGTGGAAATTTGCCTTTGGCTTCAGATGGTAGTTGAAAACTCTCACAATATGTGATAAAAAGGGTTGCTACAAAATCATAAAGTTTCAAACCAACAACAGGCACAGCTTCAGTTCTGAATAGCAGTTGAGTAGCATTATTGCACTTGGGGAAAATAGTTTTATAAGTGATCTTGGTTGCATTTTCTGCCTGTTTTGCTTTCCAGAGGGAAGCTTTAAAAAATCCCCAAATAGAAGGGTGATTTAATTAACCCAGTTTGTTGGGTCTGTTCCTTTGTCTGACATTTATATACATCTCCCAGCAGATAGGCCAGTAGAACTTGAGAAAATCCAAAAGGCACTTTTAAAAAAAATGTTTCTGAATAACTTTGATCCCATGTGAAAAAGCAGTTCCTGTTAATTTATGAATTATTTTGTCATGATTACAGAACATCTAAAATCTTGCAGGCTTCATTGCCCCAGTTCAGTGTTCATGGTTTCACAATAAACTGGGCAAAAATTGCATCTGTGGGACGGTTCCAAGGCCAGAGTTACTGCCTTGAAACCACATTTGCCAATCTTGACGATCCTCATGACTATTGGAGATATGCTATGCAAACTAATGAGGCAATAGTGGATTTTTTTGGAAGGTTGTCTGTCACAAAAAAACAAAACAAATATGGTTATGGTTGTGTTGGGCTGCTTTGCTGCTTCAGGATGTCCTGCAGGAAGTCCTGATGGAGATCATCGTTATGTGGCTGTAGGAAACAATCTATGGAGGCAGAAGGGCAAAACCTCCTCCATATCTATGTTTGTCAACCTAAAGCAGGATTATTCAACCCCAGTCTTTACTTCAGCACACCTGAATGAAATAATTAGAACTTGACTGAATACTGAGGAGGGGGCTGCACAGTGGAGCAGTTGGTAGAGCTGTTGCCTTGCAAGGTCCTGGGTTCAATTCCCGGCCCGGGGTCTTTCTGCATGGAGTTTGCATGTTCTCCCTGTGCATGTGTGGGTTCTCTCCAGGTACTCCGGCTTCCTCCCACAGTCCAAAAACATGACTGTTAGGTTAATTGGTCTCTCTAAATTCTCCATGGGTGTGTGTGCATGGTTGTGTGTCCTGTCTGTTTCTATGTTGCCCTGCGACAGACTGGCGACCTGTCCGTGGTGTACCCCGCTTCTTGCCCGGAACGTTAGCTGGAGATAGGCAGCCCTCTCCACCCCACTAAGGGACAAGGGTGTACAGAAAATGGATGGATGAATACTGAGGAGTTAATCAAGCCATTTAATTGTGTTGGACCAGGGACACATCTAAAAGTTGCTGGACATTTGTCAGCCGTCAAAGACTTACTGTCAGCACTCTGTACCGATCTGTATTTTCCCCAATGCTTGCTATGGTTTTCTCTGCTGAGCTCTCTCTAAAGAGGCGTGAAGTGACTGCAGCCTTTTGGCACCTTTCCACTGGAGTTAATAATCTTGGGTGTAGAGTGTTGAGATCCTTGTTATTGCTCCTGTGCCTGTGGTCCATGACGTCCCCAAAAGAACTAGCTCTGCTTGGTGACCCATGGCATTGTGCTGGTGTGCAATTAGAAGTGGATTACATCCCCTTTATGCTTTCAGCTGGTGCTCAAGGAATGTCCTCCTTCCAGTATTATAAGGAGAAAATTAAGATAAAACCATTTACTTTTCATTATGTTTAAATTGTTTTTATAAAAGAAGCTTTAATGACTCTGTTATGAGTTGTCAAAAATGGGTTTAGAGACTATTTAAAACAGCTCCTAAGTGTGGCACTTTTTAGTTTGTAACAAACCTGAAGGATCCATTTTGGGAAAAAAAATTTTTTATCGTTTCTTTTTGCCGTTCTTCATCTTGCTCACTGCCCAGTTCTCCCTTCTCTGCTCTGGCTCTTTTACAGTGAAATACATCAAGGAAATGTCTGCATTTTTTAAAAGCTCTGGTTCCCCTGGAGCAAACCTCCCTTGGGATTCTCCGCCCTCTACACCTCAGAGGAGCAATGAGGTCTTCCCCACAGAGGTGAAAGAGCCTCGCATCATCCCACTGAAGATGTGCCAGGTGTCACGGAAAGAGTGCCCCCCAGACACAGAGAACAGGTACTACATGTTAAACATCTATCAGTTAAATGTCATGTTTAATTCAGTTAATATATTTCACAGGACCAAGCTGAGGCTGACTGACAAGTTACAAAATTACTTTGAAAGCTTATTGCAAAAGGGATTTTTTTTATGTCTTACTTTGATATTCTCTTTAATATGTGAAACTTCCTCTTCAGCCTGAAGCTTTGCTCTCTTTGAGGCTTTTCTTGTTTTTTTAACAGACCCTTTTTTTTTCCATTTTCTTTCCTCCCTCCCCCGCCTCCTTTAATCACACTTGCCAGGTATTTCGAGGTGATTTCATCCAACAGAAAGAACTCGATGTTCCTGCGGGCAAAAGACCCAGCCATGGCTCAGTCGTGGTACAATGCCATCCAAGCTACTGCTGCCAGCCTTTTACCACAAGTGAAGGAGGAGATGAAGAGCATGCAACCTGGCATGGATGTCAAACATTTGGGCTGGCTTACAGAGCAGGTATGGAAGGATACTGGGGTACTTGGGAAAAAGAGTCAAAGGACTTGCTCTTCTTTTCTACATCTTTTAATTGTATTTTTTGTACCAAGTTACCCTGTTTACTCTCTCGTTCCAGTTTTCTCAATATACTTGTTGCTTATGGAAAACTCTTTGGTTCTCCACATTTGAGACAAACTAGAAAAAAAAACGTAAGACTTATCTTAAAGTCTTAAATTTTAAGATACAGTAAGTCTTAAACGTTAAGATAAGTTCAAAAATTTTAAAAACTTGATGTTTTCATCAAATGTCATAAATACAGTGCCTTTTAAGAGTAATTAAATTCCTTCAGGTTATTCACAATAATGTAAATAATAAAATGTTCCTCATCTCTGATACTGCAACGCCATTCACATCTGGGAAAGACAACCAGATTAGCAGTGTTCTTCAAAAAACATCTTGTTGATGGCATCATTTACCATTTAAAGAGTTTATGGAGGCGGTTGGTTCACTGACAACTCCTCCAGGACCTCACACCCCTGCAGCTGATCACAATAGATCTGATAGAAAAGAACTTGGTGTCCCCAAATAGTGTGAACTTGACCCTCGGTGCTGTATCTGCCATCAAAGTAATTTTGATGCACCGTGTTTTTACAGAGATGCATATCTGTTGGGTTGCCTGCACAATTAACCAGAATATGTATTTTAAAATTAACTTTTGTAATTTAGTAGTAATACCACTACTGCAACCAATATCAGCCTACTACTACAGCAATTCATAGCAGAAGATATTTTAATTTAAAAATAGATGAAGCCCTTAGTTTCCAAAGGCCTGCAAATCTGTCAAATATTTTGTTCTTTTAAAATCAGATCCCTGTCTTGGGTTAAACCTTTCCTTTCTGGGTGTGACTTGGAAACAGTGATTCATGAGATAGAAATGTCACACAGATCAACATCTGCAACTAAGTTCTGTGATGTTTAAAAAAAATTGAAGGTAGTAAAAGTGGTTTTAAAACATGTTCAGTTTAACTTAAGGATTGCTGTATGTACCCTGAAAGAGTGATGGGCATTTAATTTCAGTCTGATAAAATTGTTTGTGTGTGTAGATGTCCCAGGGTCCAGAGAAACCTCTCTTTGCAGTGTTGACAGAGAAGGACCTGCTTCTGTATTCCTCCTGTCCTGAGAGCAAAGAGAGCCTAAGGAACCCCACCAAGAGTCACACCCTCATCACAACCAGGTTAAAAATCGAACTTCTTTACATCAGAGGTGCCCAGAGTGCATCCTGGGGGCTACTTGGGACTCTTGGTTCAAATTTGGTCCCCTTATTCAGTTGTTTGGTGGAGATGGAAACATCTTTTTAATTCAGAGGGTGAAATTAAAATTTTCTATTTAAAGCACATATTTCAATAGAAAATGTTAGGTCCATCGCCGTCTATGTCTTTTATTAACCACATGTCTTTCATTTTAATGACATAGTAAGTGGAGCCACAGACATCCAGCAGCTTTTACTCAACAACAGATTTGGGTACAGTAATTGGGTGCAGCAGATGTTTCTGAGCCAAGACCAATATCCCATTAAAGTTTAGAGAATAGAGTTGTTGTTTTTTTTTTGTTTCAGATCTTCAATAATTTCCCCTTAATTTGCTGATTTTGACCAATGTGGCAGAAACCTTAGAATTCTCTTCTCTTCATACATGGCACACACCAAACTGTCATACATATGCTTTGTGCCTCGCCCTGATCAGTTTGTTTTTTTCTCCACTGGTTTGAGAGCTCCTGCTCACACTTTCCATAACTGAACCACTGAACAGTTTGTCAAAACTTCCATAGCTTTAGTTAGAAAACATTAGTCCTCATAGGAGCTATGAGTCATGTCTGTTTCCCCCACTCTCTCTGCTGTGGATTCCACACCTTGTTTTCCACATAGGTAGCAGTTTCATCTTTAGCCACAGTCTATCCTATAATTCCTAATTACAATCTTTTCAGCCACATTCTGGTGATATTTTCTTCTTTCTCCCCAAAGGCTGGTCCACTCTGGTCCTGGAAAAAGTTCCTCTCTATTGGACTCTGAGTTGTCATTCGGCTTGCGTTCAGGCACCAAGCTGGGCGTAGAGACTCATGTGTTCAGAGTGGACACTGCCAAGGAGCTGTCCACGTGGACTCATCTGTTGGTCGAGGGTTGCCACAATGCTGCAGAACTCATCAAGGAGGTCACAGCAGGTACAAAGCTCCAAAATGCCACGTACATCAATGCCTGTTTTTATAGTTTCTAAGTAAAGAGCAGTCGCTAAAGTAAAAATATAACACTGCTGTGGGTTTGAAATTCAATGATTTGGTTCTTACATTAACATATCACAATTAAATTATATTTCTTGCTTTGTTAAGGTTTCATAAAGCATCTTCACTGCTCTAGTCCAAGTATGATACTGACTTATTAAACAGTGCCCTAATGCACACTCAGCACATTGCATTCCATCACCAGATGGAGTAGTATCATTACACTGCCATCTGGTGGTAATATTAGGTGGTTCAGAAAGCCTTAAGACATGGATTTTGAATTAATATGTAAATTAATGTTTACGTCAAGTAAAATTTAGAGAAATTCTGATTTCATGGGAGTAAAAAGCTTGAATGCTTCTTTTGTCATGTCAGCATATTAAGGTGTCACAGTCAAAAAAGACTATAGGAAAGATTTAAATCTCTGTTCAGTATTAACATTCCCTTGACTTGGTCAGATTTTAAACTATCTTTTTGTGTGTGCAGCCTGTAGTTGGAATGGAAAAGAGTGCATGCTGGGAGTGCACATTGACGACGGCTTCACGCTATTCACAGATGAAATGGGTGTCAGGAAAAATATTCTCCTCCAGCAGCCTTTCGAGCGCCTCCGAATGTCCTCAGATGATGGAGTCCGTATGATGTTCCTCGACTTTGGAGGCCCGGAGGCTGAAATTGTAAGAAACACTTTATAGGTTGTATTAAATAATTACTAACAAAAAATGTTCTGTGTGTGGGAGGATATATTGAATGTGTCGAACATGAAAGCCGGACTGTGAATGGGGACAGCCTGCTGAATTGATTAACACAGACATAGAAAAGTTGTGCATGTCAAAGGAATTGTCCTTTTGTGTGTAAGGAAGCAACAAGGTTAATAAAAAACATATAAGAAGAGACGGATTTTTTTAGTAAAATATATCTGGAAATTAATCATAATCACTCAGAAAAATATGTCAGGTCTTAGTAAGTTCTCCAACTAATGTATTTACCAGCATTTAGGTTATGTATATAAGAAGAAAAATGTTACTTGATTAAAAATATGTACAGTCAGAGTAACAACTAAAAGTTTAAAACTGTTTACAAGTTTGTCTTTGCTCAGTCAGCAGAGGTTCTAAAGAAGATAAAATATCTCCAAACTCTCAACAAACTGCACTAAAGAGCATGTCAGAGTCATCAAGTCACCATCACAACTATAAGATCTGATCTATGTCCAGGGGCCTTGAAAAGCAGCTCTTCTGTCCTACCATCATGAACATACTGTAATTTATGCAGCGAATTTTGTCAAATGAGACTTAGAGTATGTTAAAGGTTAGGCCAAAATTCTCTGTAGATGTGTGTAGAGTAAAATAATGGACGAATATGTGGAATAGCACTCCAAGGCTAATATTTTGTACGGTGGACTATATGTGATGCAGTAGACTTGTTTTTCATCGAAAGAACATGGGAGTTTTCGATATCATGACATATATGAAAAAAATGTCAAGTTTGGTGTGAAACTCAAACTTGGTTGTCAGTTGGACAGTTATTCAAACCATACACTATATCCGAATCAAGACATCCATCCATTGTCTCTCTACCCATTTATCAGGATCATGGGGGAGTTGGTGCCTGTCTCCAGCGGTCCTGGGTGAGAGGTGGAGTACACCCTGGAGAAGACACCATTCCATCAGAGAAACACACATACAAACACCCCACCATGTACACACACACACCATTTGGAGAGCTCAATTAATCTAACAGTCATGTGTTTGGACTGTGGAAGGAAGCTACATAACTTAGAGAGAACGCAAACTCCAGGGTGGTATTTCAGGGAGCCTCCTAGCTCCAGGACACCAGTGCTACCAAGTGCACTACTGTGCAGCCACATCAACACAGAAACAGTCATTAGAAAAAAAGTTAGTTAAAAAGAAACAAGCAAAAGTGAAGACCCAAGATTCTGGACGATCCAGAGAGGTTGCTGACTACATAGACTTTTAACTTGCTTTTACCAGGAGTGCCAATAACAACGGAGAGATCATAAATTAGGTTTAACAGTGACTTTAAACATTTTTTTTTTTTTGATTTTTAGTGCCAAGGTCATCATGTAGCAGATGGATAAAGGATTAATGTTAACCACTGTATTTTATGAAGTCCTATAAAGGGCTATCGATACACAAACATCCTGATTTATTCTCATTTCTCTCTGCTCTTAGAAACTGGACCTTCGCTGCTGCCCAAAGACCTTAGTGTTCATCATCCACTCTTTCCTTTCTGCTAAGGTCAAGCGACTTGGCCTCCTGGCATGATAAAGGCCAGGTCTCCATAACATTAAAATAGGAATATTCAGTGAAAAAAACACACCAGCCCCAGAAGACCTTCAACAAAAAGCCGGGGAAGTGAAGCTGATAGGCTCATTTTTCAGCCGTTAAAGCCTTATCGTGTTTGGTCAGGCTCCCTCGTCTTTAAAAAAAAAAAAAAAAAAAAAAAAAATGAAGAGAAAACTGGAACACCGATGGACATTTTTTTTTATTTGTAGTTAGATAAAATATGTTTTTACAGATACTTCAGGTCAGCAATCATTTAAGGGGTCTGTATCTGTCAAAGCTGTCTAGTAGGTCAGGCCACTTCATGATGGGAAACTGCAAGAATGTGACAGCCTGTTTCTTAATGTTTTTAAGCTTACAGTCGCAACCATTTCTTTCTTTAGTTTGATTTTATGAGTCACAGCAGGCTTTTGTCATAAGCATCTTTTCATCTTTCAATCTCTGCTTTATGAACATCTTGATTGATGTTGGACAAACAGTTTTCAGTATCAGAAGAGTGACAGATTGACGTGGCTGATTTTAAAATGATCAATAGCCAGATAAACCAACATGATTTTTGCTCAAAGTTTTTCACCAACCTATTGGATTTAGTTCTCTTTTTTACCAATGTCCTATGGCCTATCAAAAGAAATAAGCATATCTTTATAATGTTACAAGTTGAGAATCTAATGACTTTTTTTAAATAAAAGAGATTGCAACCTTTAATCCCAGTGGTAAAAGAAAAAAGAAGCTAATATTAATGCCACAGTAACTTTTATTTATATTCAGGAAAGACAGATTTTACATCACATATTCAAAATTTATTTTATTAGTTTGAATTAAAATATAAAAATGTGTTTACATCCTAAAGTGTGTGATTATTTTATTCATCAATGTTAAGTTTTTTTTAGTTTGGGGCCTTCTCTAATATCAAATATCTAAACACTAAACCCACATATAGTAATATATGTTCTAAAACCTGTTTGCTCAAGAAAATTAATGTATATTATTTAAGCAAAGGTGTGCCTTGCAAAGTTGTTTGTATATAAACATGTAATAAACTTTGTTAACTTTTATTTATTGATGCATTTGCCTTTGTAATTTACAGGCCTCTATACTATTTGTAGATTCTTACAAAATAATTCTTACTTGCTGACTCTTGTATTTTGTCACATTACATCCACAATCTTCAAATGTGTTTTATTTGGGTTTTATCGAACCATCACACAGTAGCACAATACTGTGAAGTGGAAGAAAAGTGGTGTAAAGTGTGTTTTTTAAGAGGGTGGGGTTTATGTCTCCAAAAACCTTCAACAACTGATAGCCTGATAGTCTGCTAGATTTTCTCTACAAAGCAACACAAGCTTATGATTGGATGGAGATCTTCTAGGAATGTCAGTTTTCTAATATTCCTATAGCTGTTCTCCTAGATTTAGGTCTGGACTATGACTGGGCCTTTCCAAACAGTCAATATTCTTTGATGTGAACCTTTCCATTACAAGTCTTACTGTATGTTTAGGGTCATTATTCTGCCAGAAGGTAACTTTCTGCTAAAGTCTCAAGTCTTTTGCAGTTTCAAACATGGTTTCTTTCAGAATTGTACTGTATTTTTGCTCCATTTGCCATACCATTAATTCTAAAAGGTATGCCCATACCATGATCCTGCCACCACCATGTTGGTTGCTTCAGGGTAATATGCGGTGTTTCAACATGCACAGTGTTCTGCATTCAGGCCAAAAAGAGATTATCATATAAAATCCCCTAAAACACACTGAACTTTGTGGTTTCATTATGCCAAAATGTGAAGATATATGGAGGGTATGAAAACATTTTAAAGGTACCATAGAAGTGAGTTTTTACATCAAAACATTTCAATCAAGTTCTTCGGTGGTGCTTCAAGCAGCAGATCTTGACGCCTGCTGTTTTTATTTAATAGTCCCAGTTGGAGCTCTGTTCATTTCATTAAAATCTATACAGATCTGTAGAATGGACAGAGCACAACAATGATGACTATGATGATGTGATGCTTAAGTCAGCAAGGTTGGTAATTGGAACAGTTAGACCTGCTGCTAACCAGTGTAAAAAGGAGCAAACAAAGACTATTCTCTCATGTGCTTTTTATTGCCATTAAGCAGTGTTATCAGTAAGGAGCAGATGCTGTGTCAGCCTTTGTGTGTGCTTAAAAAACCCCCGCCTGTTTCCGTTTGTGTGTGCCACAACAGCAAATACAAGAAGGGTAGTCTAGTAATAACAGCACAATCTGGATAACAAATCAGAATACAGTGTTCATATTTGATCATGTCCTCTCTTCATTTCTCCCCTACCCTCTTGTTGAAATGTTGCCATAGTAACAGCAGGGCACACTCATCCTCACGGCATCCATCTCTTTTTCACTGAACTATGGTTTTGCTGTTGAAATTGCCAATCAGCCCCTCATATTCACTTGGTATGAAGGGAGGAGACAGTGTGAATATATTTTGATTAACAGGAGTGGAAGGGTACTTTGGACAGAGATGAAGGGAAGAAAAATATAGCAAAATATGATGTTCATTGGGGGAGAAGAAGCAAAGATGTTGCATGAAATTGCACAAGTGCTGGGGTCTTTTTTGTTGAATTCTGGAAAGCTAATAATATATTTCTAAATAAGACAGAACATATATTTTCTAATTGGCAATGACAGACTTTAAATAAAACCTCTGCATGAAAAAACTTCCCATGAAGACAGAAATTTAAAAAATATGTTTATAGGCTGAATATGATGTCAATATTTAGCAATAATGTAAAGCATTTTTGCAAGGCATTGCAAGGTTTTATGACCTTGCAATGCCTCTTCTTGTTCAGCGCATTTATTGTTTCAACGTGTGACATATTGTTTTCATGGAATTGTCATTGAGATTCGATGTTCATTGTTAACTTCATCATGTTACGGTTACATAAATGTTTTCAATAAGAACATTTGCTTATCCAGTAGCTTGCCACCACCAGCGTGTATATATATATATATGTGCGAAATGGTGAATGACTGAAGTTAGTACAGTTACCATCTTCAAACAGGTAGAAAGACATAAACATGTAAACTGATCACTGTACAAGAACCACCGAAACATTCAAAAATGTAAATAAATTTAAATAAAATCTCAAGAAATGAATGAGCAAATAAAGTGTAAAGTACGCAGTATAAAGTGTACTCCATTTTAAAAGAGATTGAGGCAACACCTGAGGCTGTTTTTAGTTCTCAGAAAAAGAATCTGCCCCTCAAAGTTCTCTCCAATATTCTGACTGCTGTCAACACTTATGGTCTATTTTCATAATTATGCTTCTAAGATTCACTTTTTGTTTTCCTGGGATCAGATTAGACAATTTCATTATAAAATGTTGTGTATTATGTTTCTAGACAAAATATCATTGATCTCATGAACTCATAAAAATCTGATCAATGCGCTGTATTTGCAGATCTTTCGCATTTCTTCTGGGCTTATTGTACACATTTCACACCAAAACATGTAGAACTGTCTCCTGATATAACCGGAAGCTTTAGTTATTTGAAGATTGTTCCCAAGGATTAATCACAGGTCCTAGGGCTGGACAATAAATCAATAACGATATATATTGTAATAGACATATGCTCACTATAAATAGTGATGGAATATTCAGTATTCAATATGTAGAATATTCACTGAACTCTGATCCAGAACCATGCAGCATTCTGGTAGATGTAAGCAGCGGAAAGACTTTAGTTGCTCAAACTCTCACATGAGCTAAGCGAGTTAGGTGGCATCAACTACCTCACTTGCTCTTTGGTTACCTAGCAACAACCGATGGGAAACTTGCAGAGCAGCAGATTCAAGTTTCACCACTGTTTTTCATAACTGCTTAAAAATAAACAACGACATAGATTGAAAACTGGATGAAACCAAAGAGATCACATAACGTGATCTTTTTGATCACTTAGATAATCAATTGTCAATAGATAATCAGTAATTATCTATTGACAATTATCAATACCATATTATGCAGCTCTACCATTGTTTTGCTGACATCATATTTTCCATGATGTCACACAAGGTGGCAGTTTCTTTCAGTGAAACTACTGTGTGGAAACACACCCACAAATGTGCCTCCACTAGAATCAAATATTGTGAAGTTTTCTATCAGAAGCTTCCCAAAGCTTGAATTAAAATAAAGTGAAAAGAATCTCTCAGATCCTTCCACGTATTTTTTTCTTATTTTGGTATTTGAAATAATTTTAATAATCCTAACTTATTAAAAACTGGAAAGGTTTTAGACTGATTTGATATCAGACAGTGCAACGTGAAAAGACAATAAAGGTTGTGTGTACTTTGATAACATATGTGGACACTTGGGTTATTCACCCAAAATTACAGCGATGTTTAATATGTTTGCTGATTGGAAATTACATATGAATACAGTGAAACATCCATGTTTTTTTTTTTATGTTTTGTTGTTGTTTTACTCAGCTTACTCTAAATCTTACTCTAAAACCATCAAGTATACCACATCTACAATTTTGGCTAAAACAGTTAAGCGGTCCATTTTCATTACTAACATTTTATAATTAGTTCAATATAAGTAATATAAATGTGTAGCCTTTTTCAACAGTTTAAATAAGTAAAACATGAACAAAAAAGATCTGTCAATGGCTAAAGAGAATGTGACTATTTCACCAAACTTGACAGAAAAGTTGTGTAGGCAGGATATTCATAATACTCTGCATAAATGATCAGCTGCAAACTTCAGCATTTAAACTTCATTTAGGAAGAGTGGGATAAGCCATATCCACAGAGAAACCTCAGGCAGTTGACAACTTAAGTTATGTCCCCATAAATATAGTTCCACAAGCTATAAAGTCATGGGGACAAAGCCTTTTGTTTTGTTATGATAGAAAAGTACACAATTTGTAAGCATTTAGTCGTCTAATTCACATTGAAAACCCATTCAGGTTTAGCGTAGATTTTTAATAATCACTCATTCATAAAATGCTTCAGTTGACATAAACTTTACATATCTTCGTATCAGCATCACTATACAATAGGCTGAACTGGTGCATCACATTATATTTAAAACTGGCAGGTGGCAGTAGAGTATCAGGTACGGGAGGAAAAGTGCTGCTGCTATGTTTTACAGACGGTAGGGGTCTCTGTGTCTCCACAATGAATCTTTTTAAAGACAGTAGTGGTGTTGAAAAGAGAAAAGACACTGAGAACATTTCAGCGTTGATTGGTTCTGACCAAATCCCGAGCAGGACATCCCACAATATCCCTAACTGTACCCCGCCTTCCCAACACCCTCTCCACAAACACAAAAGAACAAGAGAAAGGAAAGAGGACAAGAGATTAATACCAAGGCTCTCTCAGAGCAATTCATATTCCAACTGGAGAAGCATGTTATCTATTTTCTCACACTCATCCATTGTGCTCCTTTTCCGGAGAGGCATTCGAGCCGAAGCAGGATTCAACATGAATCAAATGGGACCTTTAAGGAACCGCACAATAGTGACAACACTTAGTACAATGAGAAAACATTTCAGGCTCACACAAAATCCACAGGAACAAACTGCAATCACTCCTGTATCACTTTCTCAATAGAACCATGTCAAATCTGTACAGAAGGGATGGGCTGAGGCTGCTGCTGAATCCTGTGTCATTGGAAAGTCATTCTTCCAAGCTTAATCAATCTAGGTTGTTTGATTCAATTCAAACTCCCTCCTAGGCAGAAGAGGGGAGAGGAAAAGCAAAGCAGAAAATGAGAGTCGACTTGAGCCGACTTTCTAACTTTGACAAGGATTCTCACCATCTTTTGTCTACTTTCGTTCTCACTTTTTCTCTCATCGTCTGCCTGCAGGCAGGAATTATAGCTGCTCATTTCATGCTAAGCCATAGTTTGATTTATTTATTTATTTTCTAGTCACCACTATTTTTTTTAAATGTTATTACTGCTGTATGTCTTAAAGACTAGGTTAAGGTTATTAAATATTCCAAAGCGAATAGTATTTCCTCTCAAGTAAGCTCCTTGGAAATATTCCATCAGGGTACCCTTTTATTCTTTCCAAATGTAGTTATGAATTTTAAAGTAGAGTTGTATTACTTGGGGAGAGAGACGTGTGGTCAGAATACAGAACAAAGACCACATTGGACTTTCTTCTTCTTGGAACATCAAAAAGGAGACAGGAGAGAATAAAGAGAGAAAGAAAGAAATTGTTTATTTTGGCTAATGACAACTATTCCTAATTTTTTTCCCTCTCTCTTCAGTTTACTATAATTACGTTTAGCCAAATTGTCATCACAGTCCTACGTAAGCTGTAGTTTTGTTTTAAATATAGATTTACTTTATCCTGTAGCAATGCTGATACAGTTTTTAATAGGTAATCAGATTCAGCACCATCAGCCATCCTTCCCCTCCCTGACTGATTTTTTTTATTTTTTAGTATTCATGAGCATATGCTACCGCGTGAAGTCCCCTGTCAATAAATATGCACAGTCTTAATTGTTCCCATCATAATTAGACTACAATTCTGTTCTTTTTGGCTCAGGTGTGTGTTAAAGCTCTTTCTTTTGTCTGCGGCTTGGCACCTCTAATGATTTCCATGACAATCGTTTGAGTGAGTGAGCAAGTGAGAAAGGGAGAGAGACAGAGCAAAAGAGAGAGAGAGGAGGTGAGAAACAGTTGCTGGAATAAAGCCCCTTTCTCAATCTGAATAGCTTATTAATAGAGCTGGTCCCGGGCAAACAGATGGCAGCTGCCAAAAAACAAACACAGAAATCACAGAAATGAAAAACCCTAATTCAATTAGGTGGGAAGCATTCCTCTCTGCAGCGGTTATTGAGCAGTTTCCTTTAATTTGATAATCCATTTTTCAAAAGAAATAGATGAAAAATGCGCTTCCACCCCACCCCCTGAAAACTCTCCTGTATTTTTATCTGAAGCTGACAAGTAGAGAATGCAGAGGCCGCAGGCTGCATGTATGTGGATGTTGGGGGAAAAGGGATTGAAGTCATTACATGGCTCATAATTAACAAATGTAATTAAACTTACTAATGAAGATTTAAAATGGAGCAGTAATGTGAATTAGTGTTTCAGATTAAAACAGTCCATATGGATAAGTGAGCTCAGTTCTATAATAATTACATATTAGCAGAATATCTGTTATTATGACTGAAATCAGTAGTCTTTTCTGTAATTTCTATCTCTATTTTTTCCAAATTAGATTTGCTCTAGTAACAAAAAGACAGTTTAATGGATTAAGAAAAAAGAAAAACTGTTATTGTTGTCTGTTCTGGTTCGTGTACATATTTTGACAAGGCACATAAAAGTAATTCAGTTCATGTTACTCGACATAGTGTAATGTTCCTGTTATGTATGCATTTCAATGGGAGGGTTGGGGTTCACCAAGGCTCAAGCTATGTGAAAAGAAGGAGAGGAAATGTAAGGTTTATCGCAAATTAATGTGTCATTTGGAGATCGATGAAAGAAAGATTCTTCTTGCATAAAAACTCAGAATAACTTAATCTTCTTGTTCAGTATTCAAAATAAACATTGTGTATTGTTTAAAAACCTTGCAAAACATTAATAGTAATATCTTATTAAGTTGTTTGAGAATTTAGTTCAACAAATGCCTATGCCAATATACGCAAATCAAAAAGCAGAGCAGCGCTACAAAAAATTTTAAAAAAGAAAGTCAAGATTTTATTAGCTTTCATAACTGCCATAAATGGAACCAGTATTTGGACCTACTTTATATGCCATAAAACACTATATTTAGAGGAATCCATGTTGATTTGGATTTAACTTCAAGCAGTACATCTCAATGTAAATATTAAAAAAATACTAGTTTCTTGCTAAAATTCAAACAAACAATACAAACTGTAACTTTACTAAACTCGTTAGCCTCTTCCTCACAACTGAGACCAAGGCCAAAACAATGTTTCCAAAAATAATTCTCTCAGATGTTAGCCAAACCAAAACATATTGAAAAATGTTTAATAAAAACAAAACAAAAAAAATCTTATTCATCTTCTCATTTGCTCTTGCTGCAAATGATTGGCTAAACTGTCACATTCTGAGAGGATCCACTACAACGTTGACAAAACAGAAGTAAAACACTTTCATCACGTTCGCTCTTGCAACCTAGTTTTCACAGTGTAACCTTCATCAGGATTTGTATGGAGGCACCTGGAGCTCTCCGTGAATGACTTTCACCAGGATGATTTTTTTTTTTTTTTTCTGAATTTAATCCCAAGTTAGAATTCAATCCTCATTTTTCACTCGCTCCATGCCTTTGAAGTCAATTTCTCTAAAACCAGGGAGACTGATTGAAAACACTTTGGAGTGATAGAAAGTATCATTACTTAGAAGAGACACAGACAGGGATAAAAGTAAACCAAAGAGAGGGAAAACACTCAGGTAGATTTGATTCTAATGAATGCAGATGCATCTGACGAAAATAAATGTCCCATGGGAGGAAAAAAGAAGACCTAAATAGAAGATGAGGGGCTTAAAGATGAAGCAATTTATTGGATTTGAAATATGAAAATTACAATCATGCACCAAGCATTCTGGATTCTGCAGGTACATAAACACTATAATTGATGAGGAAGGAAAACTACTTGAGCATGACATACCATGTGTCAGAAACAATGGAGCTCACAATGACCAAACAAGACAATCTTGTTTGTTTGCACTTTAACTTTGGGAGAGCTCAAAGCTAAATCAGAAATGAAAGATTTTATTTTTGTCATATATTGCAAAGCAATAACAAAACATGAAACAATTTTCAGAGAAAAATATGGTTGGAATCTATCAGAGTTGGCTTGTCAGAAGTTCAGTCTAGTTTATTCTCCCTACATACTGCATCATTCTTTTATACAAAATGATGTTATATTTTTTCTCATTTTGTAATTTGTTATTTTATGCTGTCTACCTATAAGGGGTTAAAGGTAAAGGTAATTTTATTTATCTTGCACATTTTCAGCAATAAGGCAATACAAAGTGCTTTACAGGAATTAAAAGGAAATACAAATAAAACAACAAACCAAAGGAAAGAGCAAAAGGAGAAAAAGAATCTAATGTTAATCTAAAGTATGTAAGCTAGGTGCTACTGTTCGGGGTTGCTAAGTATTTTCTGGTCTAATTCCATTTCTGGGTTGGGAGAACAAGAGTCTGAAAAATAATCTAACAATGTTGATCCAGATATTTCCTCTGGGCTTCTGGTCTCTAAATAGTGAGTACGCTACAGTTTCTGATAAAATAAGCTAAAGAGTGACTAATCTAATTCCTTTTTTAGGTTAAAAGTGAGTACTCCACAGTTTGTAAATAATGATGATGAATCTAAAGAAATTAGTATTGGTCTAGATAGTGAATACTCCACAGTTTTTTAAAAATGAGCTAAATTCTAAGTTTTTTCTAAATCCTTTTCTGGTTTAAAAGTGAGTAGTCAGTTTCTAAAAGTAGTAATATAAGTAACTAAGTGGTGACTGTTCCTGTTAATTATTTCTGGATTCTGAGTTTGTATTCTAATTCTAATTCTAATTCCGTTTCTGGGCTGTATAATATTGATCTAAAGAGTGCGTACTCCACAGTTTCTAATATTGCAAATAAACTAAAGATGAGAATTAGTCTCCATATCTATTCTGGCACATTTGCAAAAAAGTGGCAAAACTCAATATAATTAATGTGCATAATATGTCTTAATACATGAAAATAAAGGTAAAAAGGAACACTAATAATGATGATTTTCAAATATCAACTGTAGACTGAGTGTGGAACAGGATGTTTCTCTCATCTCTAACTCGTGATGTATGGAAAACTTTCCCCAGATTGTGCTGACGTCATACAATCTTCAAAGTACAACTTACTAATATTGTTCATCTGCTAGAGATGGTCTTTTAGTTTCATTAATCAAGAAATTGTTGCAGACGATCCAAGAGGTCAAAACCCTGACTGTACGTTCAAGTAGTCTCTTGTGTCTTACACCAGTTTAGGAGCAGTCCTTGCCTCGATTTCCCATTCTGACCATTTTTAGCAAAGACAATCTTCCCTGCTTTTCAGCAGAATAAAAAAAGGGACAACAAAGGTATTTTTTTACACGCAAACAATTGACAAATACTGTCCTTTTTAAAAGTGAGGTCAGGCTCTTTCTAGCAGACACTTGACAACATCATTTTTCATTGGTATGAGTGAGACATTTTGGTACTTTATCAAATTGCGAGCTCTTTTTCATATATTTTTCCAGAAGTGTGGACCTTTCACACACTGGACAGTAATTACATTTTTCTATGTTTTCTATGCCTATAGTAGAAGTCATGTTGTGTCTGAGTTTAGCTATTAATAAAGCAGGGAGAACATTTTATTTGTGGGTGTTAGAGTAAAAGAGGCCAAATACAAATGCATACACTCTTCAGATTTCTAGTCATGAAACACTTTTAAAACCAGGAACTTGGTGTATTATATGCCAAAATGATGTGTTATGTTATGTTGGTGTATCATATAAAATTCCATCTGGTGAATTAAACTATTTCAATAACAATTTACTGTTTATCATTTTAAAAAATATTGAAGAACATCTAATCAGCACTGTTTCAAATAGCTTCTCTTGAATTAAAAGTAATGTGAGTGAAACTGATATGCTATGTTTGCTGTATATTGGCAAAGCTTGTTCCACAGCTTGGTTGCTATGGTACTGATTTTTAAGAACAAGGACCTTTTTTGCCAGCCAAATGGTAGGACTGTCTATTATACAACATGCCAACATGCTGCACTACATTCAGTTGAATCTGTTCCCAATCTGATCTTCAGGCTAATTCAAACATTGTTACATGCCATATGCATGACAGAGACGAATACCTAACTTACTAAGTAACTACAATGTTATCTCATAACAACTCTTAAATCCCAGACATCTGGAGCAGAACCTCATTTCAATAACAGAACCGTTTGTTTCACAAACTCTCTCCATCACGCAGTTATCAGAGGATCTGAGGTGCAGCGTGTGTGGGCGATATTGCTCAAACAGAGCAGCTGTGGTGTTTAACAAACATCTAAAATGACTACGTATGGCCGGTCGTGTTTCTGTGGCTCGACTCTGAGGTGATCCAGTGCATAACGAGACCTGCCTTTCACAGACGACTGAAGGGGGTTATGAGAAAATGGTTATATGTGTGGTTCTCGTTTTGACTCATCTGCACTTCAAGTCAAGATTTAAGAACTGCTGAGGTGTGAGAAAAGTGTGGCTTCTTTATTTTAGCTCTTAGTCAAAAAGGTTTTATGTGGGGATGAGGACACATGTCCCATAAAGCCGCCAGGCAAATATGAAGGGTCATGTGAGGAAGGGGGGGCGGCTTCACTTCTGATTAAGAAGTTTATCTTTGTGTCACCATTGTTTTAATGCCCAGATCCAAAACCTTCGCAAGAAATTCAAAAACATTTGAATTTATTTACAGCTTGGTCTTTCTAGAGAGGAAACTGACATCATGGTATATAAACATCCTATAAAATATGTCACAAAAATAGCCGAACTCGGATGTGTTTAGCTAACAATTTTTGTACTGAGAAATCTTTGCACATGTTGCATCAGAAATCTGACTCTAAACACACTACTTTATACAATCTTTGAACTCATCTTACACTGTTGATAGTTTGATATTGAGAAATTTAAATTTGGTTTAATGGAGTCATAGAGAGAAATTCTCCATCACCTGATGTTTCACAATGATTCACATGGAGAATTATAAGCAGAGGAGAAAAAGAACTAAGTTCTGACTGTTGGATGAAGGTGCAGCATCAAGTTTGTACGTTATTTGTTAGCTCTATCACTAAAACAGGAAATTGATTTTGTTTGGCCACCGCATGCAGCAGCTAATGGTTTTCAAAGATTACATCGCAGGTACCTTGGATTACATCAATATCTACAAGTGTGAAACCACAGTGCTGCTTGCCACACAGCACGGCCCTGAGGATATATTTTGTTGTGATCTGTTTGTTTGCTACATTATTTGTGCATGTGCACAAGGACTGTAAAACTATTCCAATAAATAATTAATTACTGTTTGTTCTTTAAAAAGGGGGTTTGCACCAATTCATTGTCATTGTTTTTTTTTTTTTGTAATGTCATAATCCTGTAATGAGTATGGTATTGTTGTTAATACCATACAAAAAAGGTATTAATTGTGATCAGAGTGAATGCATCTGGATCATTCGATGAGACATTGATAAATTATGTGCTGTACAGTCAGCAGAAAAAAAAGAAACCTTAACTGATTCTGAAGACAAAGCGAAACTCGTTTCTTGTCAAAACCGCCCACATTTCCTGCCGTTTGTTTCTCTGTTGCGCCATCAAAGTTGCAACTAGAAGGTTTTGGGTGAATGCGACAGCTTCGGTGCATTTAGAGTTCACAGAATGTAGTTGAGTTAGTTTTAACAATTTAAACGCTGATCACCTAAAATCATCATTTAACTGTGCTAATAATAAAGTCTTACAGATAATAGAAATACTACTCCTGACAAAAAATAGCTGGGTATGTATTTTTCTCTTGTATAAATACACAGTCAGTTTGTGATCTTAAGCTCAAGAGCGTGCTCTGGCATGGTCTTAAACAGGCTGGTCATTCGTGACAATCCTCAAATGTGGTGGACTTTAAACAATTCAAGAGTAATGCAATGGCTTTCCTAACAATATAAAAGTATTTTTGTTTGATGGCAGTTATTGCCAACAAGGTTATAACAACAAGATCAATTTAATGGCCACTTGTGTTTTTACATAGGGGCAATATGGGTTAGATATGTAACTATTTTCTCACAATATCTGAAATCATTTGAAAAATGTGTTGTTTTTTTTTCCCTCTGGTCATATAAAATATTAACATTTCTTAAATGATCTACAATATTAAGGTGTGTCAAAAACAATACAAATTCATATGGAATTTATTTTACTGCCCAGATAGATATTGCATGCATTAACTACACTTGTAATGGAAATGTCCAGGTTTGACCAGTCTAAATAAAGTGTTTCTCCTACTCGATCTAATGTGGTCCTTTTTGCAAGTCTTCCAGTTTTCAGAAACAGAAATAAAAACTTCCATGAATCCCAAATTGTTCTAAATAACCTCTGTACCATGTACAGATGTTACATAGTGCAGTCTGAACCACACAGTTCAGGTTTGATGGGGATATTTTACATTTTAAACTAGGGACAGCCAACGGCAGTACAGATACCTTAAAAACGGTGATAAAGTTCTTTAGTTTAGTGCCAAATTGGAAGCTGAGATTGAGAGACAAACTTTAGTGTCATTAGCTAGTTAAAGTGTGTCAGTATTTTCCTACAATACTTGCACATGCACAACACAGTATGCACCCACTACCCACTGACTAGACATGCTAAAAAGGAATAGAAAACCTGTTTAGAAAACCTGGCTGATGACATTTAACTTCTTTTGAGTGCACCTGGCACCCACAAGCTATGCACCCCTGAACACTTACGTTTTCCATCAATATTAATTAAAGACTGACACATTGTTTTTGGCTCTTAATGCTGCTCAACACATTTATAAATTTGATAATAAATCCAAATCACTGTGTAAAAAATGTATGGACTTGGACAGAAATGTGTTGCATGTGCTTTAGATTTAGCATCATACCTTTAGACAGATAACATGTTTTTATTATTGTAATCCACTAAATCAGTCTACGTAAAGTTATGCAAACTAAAATGGTCAGTGTTTGACAAGATCACATCAAAAACCACAACCATAAATTGCCCCTTTTTCATGACCGTTGGCCTTCTGACTTCAACTTGGGGATGAGGAATAGGATAAAAGGTGCTGACAGGAGTGTCAAAGTGATGCTGTCCCCTTGTAGTATTTATGACAGAATTACTATAGACAATAAAGGTTTAATGATAGAGTGCGCTCGATTTATATTTTTGTAAAATAAGGGAGATCTCATTGTCACAATACTGTTTTTGTAAGCACAAAGCTCAGGAACAGATTATGCTACGCACAAAAAACAGAAAACACACACTCAGATTCATATAGGATAACATTCATTTATGTACACAAAAGGCACAGAGCCAACACTGTGTGGCTGCACCCAAACTCCCTCTTATCTGACACTGCATTAAGAATGTATGACTGTGATTTTCGTATAATGTGTGTCATATCACAAAGTGGCAGGTTTTCCAATTGTCCAATAATGATCTATTTGCCAATGCAATGCCATCGTAGAAGAAACGGCAGGCGTTAAATGAATAAAACATAGAATGTGAGGATTGTGACAGTTTCATTTCAATCTCTTCTAGACTTCTTTCATGAAGTCTCTAAGAAGACGTGTTTGCAATTGGGGTAAAATCAGCGCTTGGACGGTTGCCTGAGTTTGTATGCGCATTGGATTTTTTTTTTCCTGTACTCTTTATCTCACACTAAACGCCTACGATGCACTAGTTTCACAAGCAAAAGCAAAACGTCTCCTTGCATCTGCTCCTCTGTTCGTTGAGATAGTTTACTGGCAATATCCATGCTGGCTGGTGCACACTGTATCCAGCCATGGTTAATTAGCTAATGCCACTGGGGCTAAATATAAATACGGGAAACAAAAGACGTGACCCCTCTAAAGTGTGGATATAAAGTGGAGAACAGAGAGTTGGGGGAGTTTCTCTGTCTTTATGATAGCTGTTATAAAGTCTTCAACAAAAGGTGTGATCGTCTAATTGGAGAAGACGAAGTTGAAAATATGTCCATGGGGAAATGAAATGACATGTGTCAAGCTCACTTTTTGAACTTTTTTCTTTATTATGCAGGACTGAAATAAAAGAAGCATTATGACAGAAAGTGATGCTGCTGGCAAGGGAAGAAAAAAAAAAAAGCAGCATCCAAAATATATAAAAAAAATAACTAGATAATCATCCTTGTGATCGTCGTCATCATTATTTATCAAACCAAAGCAGAGAATAATAAAATAAGAATAAAAATACATCTCCATTGTAAGAAGCAAAATTGATCTCATTTCTTTTATAAATAAGAAAACCTGTCAAACAGCTGATGGGTAACTAGCAAAAAAAGGAACAATGTAGGAATAACCATTTCAAATATTTATCATTACTTGTTTTACAAATAATATAACTACAGTTGGCAGTTTTTTTTTTGTTTGTTTTGTATTTTTTTACACAACTTAAAATGTTATTGTGTTGCAGCGACTAGAACTGAAATTCCGCTACACAAAAAGAGATAAAAACGAGATGTCTTTGTCAGCAAAATGCATTTTCCGTTAATCACACAAGAGTTAAAAACACAACCAAACACGAACCAGAAACTTATAAAAATTACTTGTGATGTGTATGCTCACGTTGCAGGTCTCCCCCGCCTGAGTGGTGAGGAGATATATTGGTCAGATAGCTGAACAAAAGAAGGGAGGAGTGGGCATTTTGAGGCATTAATCCCACCCCCTACTTCCCTATCTGAAACTTTACATCTCATTTCATCTCACAGCATTTCTTTTCCATCTCTGTGCTCTCTGTCTCTCACCTTGCTCTTTCTGTTTAATGGTCTGCAGGACATATATTGTATACTCGGCTTTAGACTGAATTTTGTCTGAATAAAACAACAACACACGAGTGAGCACAGATTTAATGCGAGTGAAAGTGTGAAATACTCCTCCGAAATCCAGCTGCACGGGATTGTTAAATTCACAGGAAAGACTCAAACACCGAGAGAGTCACACTTACTAAGTCCTCTGCTTGCACACACTCATACCACGCCATGAATGGGGTACATTCTAACGTCCTGACGTACTCACACACATACATTAACATACATGTACTTTTAGAGGAACAAATCTATTTGGACTTTTAATTCCCAATTTGATTCCACAAAAGTGATATTTACAATCACACTGTGACAGCTCAGTAGACCTCTACAGGTCTTTATTAATAATAAAAAAGATTTGCTTTGTTTTTCTGTCTCATTCCCCACCAAGCCTTTAATCTTCTGGCCCGTAAGCACAGCTACCATAACATCAAGGCCTATGCTCAACATACTAGGGGTTAATATTTCTCTATGATACAGGGCTTACTAGGAAAAAAATGCAAAAAAAAACAAAACAAAAAAACAAAAAACAAAATAGCCAGCAAGAAATAAATAAGACAGAAACACCAACAAAAGCAAAGAAAACTACAAAATAGGGTGGAAAAAAGGAGGAACACTTATTTTTTTCTACTTAAAGCTGAATGGGATCCCTAAGGGGTCTTTTTGATGGTGACACACAAGAGGAGCACTCCACAGCCCAGATCAGAGAGGGCTCAGACATATAACTGAGGAGGCATGGAGGAAGGAGGAGGACAAGAAGGAGGAGGATGAGGAGTAAGAAGAGGAGGAGGAAGAGAAGGAAAAGGGGGGAGGGACATTATAAGTGCTTGGCAAATTTAAACAGCAAGAAGACCGTTAATACAATAAGTGGTACAGACAGTAGTCATCTAGCCAAAAAACTGGTCACAAACTCTAGAAACTGCAAGAAATAATAATTACATTAACAATGAAAAATAAACAGGTCGATGATAACAGTTTCGGAAATCTGAATGTATCTGTGTGTGGCTGTATGTAAAGTGTACACAAGATGTAAGAGGAAGGAGGTCAGGGTTGGGTGAGGAGAACAGAGAGGGATGAGAATAGACTCCTCTGTGTCGTCATTTGTCAGCAGAGGATAATCTTCAGTTTCAGGTGAGGTAGAGGGGCTTGTCCCTGCCTATCATGCTTCCACTGTAACACAAGAACAACAAAAAACAGGATAAATTAAACACACAGAAAACTGCAGACTTTATTAACAAAAAATAAAACATCAAAAGAATGTAAAAATACTTTTGTGTCTTGTTATCATGGACTTGGTTGTTCTACTTTTAGCTTCAAGCTTTAAAATGAAATAAAAAATAGGATTTCATGAGCATAAAAAAGTATAGATTTTAAATCTGCTATGAAGAAGCAGAGCTTCAACCCCTGTCAAAGTACAAATGCTGAGGTTATAAATATCTCTTTATATTAGTTTTTCTTTTGTCTTAAAATCTTCACTTCACAACTCTCAGCCCTTATACAATAAAAGCCGAAGCAAAGGTCAACCATGTTTGTAAACCTTATGCTTAATGTGAATCTTAAGTTAAAATATCATCAATTTATTTCAGTAATTCAATTCAAAAAGTGAAACACGTCACACTTGTACTGCAATCTGCTTGGTTTCCTTGGAGAGAAAACTTTTTAAACTAATTGAATCATGAGCTAAACTTAATGCACTGTTTGATAGCTAGGATCAATAAACCCAGTGACGGAAAGGTCAACAGGTGTTAGTACTTTTGGCAGTTAGAGAACAGGCCAGGTGTTGTTGGAAAATGAAATCATCTCCATAAATCTTGTTAAAAAATAAAAGCTGGAAGTCGTCAATTTTTTTTCCTGGTAGACTGGACACAGGGAAACAACACTTGCACCCAACGACTTGGATGTGTCTGTGTGGTGGCACTTGAAGACCTGACTGCTGTCCAAATCTTTGAATAGGATTTGCTTCACAATCCTCAAACAGCTTGGGGCTAGCCTTGATTGTTTGCACCTCCTTCTACAATACTTTTTCCTTCTTTCTATTAAAATCATTCGTCATCATCCTTCGTGAAGTTCCAGGTTCTTTGAGAATTTCACCTTTTTCACTTTATCCTCCTCGTGGAGAGTGTAAAGTCAGTTCCATGCATGCGTAGTTTATCTCCAGTCATCAGTAGTTGGAGGACGAATTAGTGCATTACCTACTTCTACAATCTACAAATTACTCACTTATTTGATTCGGGTTTTGAGGCGGATCAACTCTAAGTGTTGGAGGTCTCTTTTATTTGCTTTTATGGAACATTCTAATTTTTCAGAAAAACTAAACTTTATGTTTTTATTAAGCTGTAAGTAATAGTTATGAAATTAAGAGAAATACACAAGTTAAATAAATCACTGTGTGTAATGAGTCTACATAATATGAAAGTTTTCACTTTTTGAGTTGAATTATTGCATTACCTTTTCAATAATTTTCTTAGTTGTTGCAATGTATCTGCATTTTTAACAGACTTGGTTTTACAACATGTCCTGTAGTCCAATAATATGACACAAAACATGAATCAACTTAAGTATTTCTAATAAACGATGCTAAGCCATAGCATAAAACATGTCCATGAAGTGGATCGTTGTAAGACTATAACTTTGATCAATTACTGTGTATACACTGACCTGCAGTGGTTGCCACACTCCCGATTGCAGTATTCTCCATCCCACTCATGGGTCTGAGCCACTCCAGGACCGGGCCCAGAGCCAGGAGCGCCTGGTGACTGGGAACCCCCAATGCTCTTCTGGTACTCTGACTGGAGGTGGGAAAAACCCTAAAGGAGATAATTCAGGAAAAATTAAGCAAAGCCCCTAAGCAGAAACCTCATTACACTCATCATCAGATTTGTCTCATTTTATTTCTGTACCTGCTGCCCTGGAGGAGGGGAGTGAAGAGAGGCCTGTAGCCCCATCTGGTGAGAGATGATTGGCTGGGACTGGACCTGCTGCATGCGGATGGGCTGGTTGAGGAGCGAGCTCTGGTGCAGGGAGAGCTGCTGGTGGGGGTGAAGCGGCGGGCTGATCTGGAAGGAGGAAGGTGGGGAGGCACTAATGCTGGGCAACATTGGGGATTGGCTGAGGGTCTGTGACAAAGCGTGGCGTGGGGCGTGGCCTGCGTAGCTCTGCAAGTCGGTTAGAGGGAAGGCCCCGGGTCCCAGGTATGGCGACGACGGCTGTGGGGGAGGTGGCACACTGTACAGCGAGTTGGTTGGCATCATATGTGGAGAGGCCTGGCTCGTTTGGGCAGTTTTATTCTCCCCAGGGTCATTATACGTCTAAAAGCAAAACAGAACAAATCAAAACACAGTAATTAATCTCACTGTAAAAAATTTTCACAGATTAAGCAGACTTTTTTATTAAACATAATTTGCTGTGGATGCTGCTTTATAAATGTGTAACTACAAAGTTTATCCCCCTGACTATTTTGATACTATCATTATAGCTGCAATCTGTTATCGTAACTTAGTGACAGCTAAGTTAAGATACAAAAACTACTATATATGTATATTAGTGAGTGTGTAGCTGATGCAGAAACAAATGCCAAATTCTGTATGTAAACAGAATTTGCTCAGCTTTGTGACAAGCTTTGAACAGATGAATGATTAAAACAGAGGAATCTTGATTTACTTTATAACAAGCTGGGTTTAATTCTATAAGGATGTTTACCACTGTGTTACATCACAACTTCTTTAAACAGGAGTGTTGTAAGCCATAAAGAATTTAAACTGCTAGTCGTTTATTTGAAAAGAGCAGAGAAGAACTGAGAAGAGAAGAGGAGTGCTTTTTTAACACAGATTTCTTAAATCTTTTTCATTAAAGTTTTTAATGAGAAAATAAAACGGGCAAAAATCTGTTTCAGAAGATCATAATTTTGCAGTTAATAAAAAATAAAATGTGAAATTGGGCACACAATACTGATTGGTGCAGCCCTTCATTCAAGGGCATTAAATTGGTCTAATTTCAGTTTATTCATATCTCAAAGCAGATAACATGTAAACAGCAGAGGATAACTCTGAGTTTCCTTTGTGTTTAGATCAGCTACCTCTGTGTTATTCACCTTCCCTCAGTCTTTGTGTTTTGCTCTCAACAGCTGTTACAAATTTTTCGATTAGCTCACCTGTATCCAATACCCTTCTCCTTGCCTCATTATATATACGCTCACTGGTTTTCATTACTTGTTGCTGGTTCATTCTGTTATGCCGCCCAAGCGCCGTGTCCTGCTCTGCCTTTGATCCCCCCTGTAAGTTCTTTTGTTATCTCATTAGTAAAACTCTACTTATTTCAGTCACCATCAGTCCCTGTGTTTGGGTCCTTCATTAATCACATCATGACATTTTTACCTTAAATTAAAAAGCTTGGAGTGTGTTAACTTGTGTCCAGTCTTGTTATTTTTTCATCTTCTATTTATTCATTAACTCCACCCACCCATCCGCCCACCACAGCATCATCTACACCTATAAACATTCACTCAGCAGATCTCAGTTTCCCTTTCTTTCCCTGGGGAAGATGCACATGCATGTATGAAACACATGGACACTTTCTCATTAACTGTCAGACTTACTAGAATGATGTGTGGTGGTCTGTTATTTAGTAATGGCTCCCATCCAGCCGGCCAAATCCCTCAAATAATCAATGGAACGATACGAAGGCGCAGATAAAGCAGGGGGACAGGAACATTTGCAGGGGTCAAGTGGAAAATGAAATAAGGAAGAAATGAGGTGAAGGGAGAAGGGGAAGAGTGAGATGATGGATTTGATTTGTTGGAGCTCATTTTTAAGTGGATACTCAAAGAGGGTGTATTACAGTAGATGGAGCGGAGATGGTTTATGCTAAAAGACAGTTTATCTTTTAAACTTTAGTAGATGCTTTACATTTTATCTTTTAAACTTTTTTTTTTTAATTTTAATTTTCAGACACAAGGGAAGGGCCAATGGTATTTAGAGGTGCAATCAAACTTTTTGTTCTTTTCTTCTTACATAAACTGACAAATGTCACAAAACAAAAAGGTAACAGGTGCACACACAGGATGTAAACCCTTCAAATGATCCTCCAATTACCTCCAATTCCACCCACCCCAATTCACTCTGAAAAGACTCCTTCATCTGTAATTAAAAAAAAAATAAGTCATTTTGAAGGATGAGGCTCAGTCCTGCATTGAGATTGGCTCCTCCTGAATGAGAGAGCGAAGGTTTGCAGGTTTAGTTTTGTCTATCAGATTTTTTTTTTCCTTTTGACTCTCAAACTACCATCATATGGCATCAATCAAGCCTCTGCATAGGATACCCTGAATGTGTAATTGCACTAGAGACAAGAGATGAGAATAGTCTTTTGAGTAGAAAGTATGGCACAGTGAAGAGGCTGATGAATTAACTATTCATGCCTTAATCAAGGTGCTTGTTTTCTGCACATGAGCGTGAGAGGAAGTGTGGCGTCCCGTTCAGGGGAGGAGGGCTGGAGAGGGCGAGGAGGAGGAGCTTGGCATATGCTAATGTAATTTAGAGCTCAACATGTAGAACAATGTAGGGACAGATATGGAATGAAGTTGGAACAGTGCTACATACAACTGCTTTTAAGCTTCATACATGAGCTCTCTCTTTTTACACAAACATGATCAGTCAAAAAATGGTAATGGTCTGGACTTAAACTGCTTCAAAGAGGGGGCAGTGGATGTGAGCAAACCTCAGCCAACACATTAGCAGCCCACCGGGGAGGAACCAAGCACCAGGAGGACGGCAAATGACAGGTAATGTCCACTCCTGCTCTTACACATGCACGCTGATGAGCAGGTACGCAGACGTGCACTATTACTTTTTATTTCTCCCCAGGTTACAAATTGAGGTGTGTTTCAGGCCTAATTTTCCCTGTTTTCTTTGGAGCACACGCACAGCCTTTCTCTTTTACCTCCACTCATAAATACATTTACATATTGACATGATAACATTGAAACATGCATTGTTATTCATCTCCATAATAATGCATATACATGTCTACATGAAGACGTACTAAACCATCTTTGCTGTTAGTTGACCTTTTCTTTGGAATGAGAGAGGAATTCTGTCTAATTTATCATCCCTTATATTGCAGCTGACCCATGTATATCAAACATGTGACCCCCACTGTTACCTTGGAAACCAGACTGGCTCTGTAGGCGGCCAGGGCTTTCAGGTACTCCTTCTTAGCAGCCTCTGTTTTCCTCTTGTAGCTCTGCAGGAACAAACACAACAACAACAATGTTTGATTACGAACCGATACCAAAGGTTGCAATGACCCTCCGTTCCACGCTGACTGATGCGGATGAGATTCGGGGAGTCACGGCTGAGATGAAAAAAAAAAAACATTTCACATGCATTTGCTGCACAATTATCAGGTCAAGGAGATTTTTGCCCATCTGCATGATGCTGATGCATTCGAACCATTTGCTTCTTGAAAATCCAATTCAGCTCAAAATGAAATGTCAAGAAAGATTCTGCACAATAACATGAAAATAGAAGTTAAACGAGGAGCGAAAGCCTGTTTGTCGCTCTGCGCGCTTCTTTTTCAGTGTTCTTCTCTATTAAGGCTGTTGCTCATCTCTTAATCAGAGCTGATGTCGCAGCAAATCACTCAGATGTGAGAGAGAGAGAGAAAAAAATAAAAGAACTCAAAACAGCTTTAGCAAAAAGGCAATCTTGAACTGTCTGAATGAACCTCAAATGATGCGTTGAGACAGGGAATTCAAGTTAATGTCATCACATGTCACTCACGGCCTGTGTGCAGCTGCCGCTGCCTTTTTCATGCAGCAAAAGAAAGTGGCAGAAAGTCCACCCTCAAATCAATAAAGAAGACTCAGATCTCAGCATTTTAATATGAAGGAGGGCACTCTTCTTTGCGTGCGTGAATGCAGCGGGTAATTACTGATCCTCTATGAGATACTGTCAGTGGCTACATGGGCAGGGTCATCTCTTCTCAGAGAGGTGGGGTAGAATAACCATTAAGCATTCATGGGTTGCCAAGTGAGCATAGGCTGGCAGCCGCTGACGCACGCACTCAATAAACAAACAAGCAAACAAGCAAGACAGCAAACAAAGCGGGATGAAGCCGGATACAATCTCTTGCTCAAACAGCTGATGTTTATCCTCTCACTCATCCCTATTTACAATATTATCATTATTACCTTGATATACAGCAGCATCCAAAAGTATTCATATCCCTTTTTTCACATTTTGTCATGTTACACTAACATCTTCCAAAGAACAGTTCAGTTGTAAGGAAATGCAGCGTAAACTATAGGCATTAATCCAAAAGACAGCCAGGAATCGCAAGATAACTCTGGAGGGGTTGCAGAGATCCACAGCTTAGGTAAGAGAATCTGTTGATGGGAAAATATTTTGTTGTATGCTTCACAATTGTAGCCTTGGTGGTAAGAAGAAGTCATGGTTGAAAGAAAGCTATAAGAGTTCCTTTTTAAAGTTGCCATATGCAAATAAGCCAAGTAGAAGCCATAGCAAACCTGTGGACAAAGATGCTAAGGGGAGATCAAAGATGAACTTTTTGGCCTACCTGCAAAAATAATCATGAAAAGTAACACTCCCAATCAGAATTAATCAAATAATAAACATGGTGGTGGCAGTATTATGCTGACCTCACGCTGCTCATCAGTGTGAGGTCTTTACCCCAACCAACTTCTAAGCTTGTAGGGGTAATGGAATAGAGCCAGAAGATAAAAAAGGGAAAACTTTAGAAGAAACCCATTAATGGGCTCCAAAGGATTTGAGTCTACTGAAGCTTCACTTAGACATGTTGCACTGTTTTTACACAGCATTGAGCCAGGAGGGGAGAGAACTTCATACCACACTTCTGTTTTCTGTAAACTTCTGTAAACCATGTATTATTTTCCTTCCATTTCAGTTATGCACTAATTTGTGCTGTTTTATCACGCAAAATCCCCATACGCTACACTAAAGTGTGTAGTTGTAATGCAGCACAATGTGAAAAACACTTCTGCAAACGTCTATACATTATGCAGCAATCATAGGAAAATACTGTCAATTTTCATAGGAAAGTTCCCAAAATCATTTCTTAACTCATTCTTTGCTTCTTGTAGACTCAAAGTCTTTGCTTTTATTAACTCAAACTACTCCCAGCAGCCTTAATTTCAAATTAATTTAATGCAGCTAATGATCTACGCAACGACAGATACTTTCAAGCAAATTACTATGCCTAAGGATGTCTAATTATTCCAAAGTGAGTGGATTCATTAGTGGTTGAAGCCGTCAAAGGCTGCAGGTCAGTATGAATTAAAAATAACAAAGCTGCAAGGAGGGATAGCATATGCCTCCAACATAATCCCAGCACAGAGGTGTCCCATCTGAATTAGCCCCCTAATTGTACCTTAATGAATTGTTCTTGTTTGATAACCAGTTAATTACAGGAGACAATAACCCTGCGCCCTGCTGACACCGATGGGAGTGATTACCCTGCGAACGTAAAACTGAATGATCGGTGAGAAACAGAAGTAAGGGTGGGTGTGTGGGCAACCGAGGATAAGATGAAAGACAAAATAAGTTGTAATGGATGAGAAAGAGGTGAAAAGAGGCAAGAGGAAAGAAAAACTAACATAATAAAAGTGTACAAAATCTGAGCCTAAACAAGGAGTGTAATATCCAAACATGCAGCTTAAATTAATTGACAGTCTGTTTTGCTTTGTTTTTGTTTTTTTTGCTTTTTTTGTCTCTGACCTTTCAAAAGCACACAAATCCAAAACACAGACTCAATTAAATAAAGCTAAGGTTTCCCCTCACTCCTACGCAAATCCATTATCACTACCCCCCTTTTCACTGCTGTAAAAACTGAAAATTGATCTTAATCTCAAATAACAAAATAACAAAAGAAAAGTGTTCTTTTATGTTTCTGGGGCAACTGTAACATGTAGGCACCTTGAGGAATAACGCAGTCCAAATAACCCATTGATCTTACACTTTAAAGCACAGGCTTTTGGAACCTGCATAACTAGAAAAAAATTATAATTAAAAAGAAAAAAAATGAACATAAACATGTCTTTGTTCTGCTGTACCTTTGGATAACACAGGGGAAGTAGAAAAAACACAATGAAGCTCAACAAAAAGGATCACAAGCAAAAAGCAAATGACAACAGTGAAAAAGTGTTGATCTTGTCCAAAGCAAAAGTCTAAAATGTGCTTCCTTTATTGCATTTATGTGAATTTTTGCTGCATGGTATGTTTGAGGAGCGCTATAGATAAATGGAAACAGGAGCTCTGATCTAGTTAAAACAAACCTGTGTGTAGGGGAAGGGTTGTGTTTACATTCTGGTGTTCCTGCAAGGCTCCAGAGGGTCTGACTCAGACATTAAAGAATACACCTCAACAGTGATGATGTGACGACCGCATGTTGGAAGGAAAATCATAGTGGTGTGTATGTAAACAGATCAGGAAGAGTAAGAGTAAAATTGAAGCTATATGTTGAAAATGTTTTCAGGAATGAGAAATTGGCATGAACAGCTTTCCTTACAAATGCAATTTACCAGAGAGTTACAGCAAAGGCGATATTTTTTTTTACAATTATGGACCTATGAGGAG
Source organism: Girardinus metallicus (assembly GCA_903067095.1). Lineage (NCBI taxonomy): Eukaryota > Metazoa > Chordata > Actinopteri > Cyprinodontiformes > Poeciliidae > Girardinus > Girardinus metallicus. Next base: position 32,962 of record CAEGAE010093558.1, on the reverse strand, counting down.
ACATTTGAAGGATTTTATTAAGTGTTATTCATATCCCTGGAATTTTTGGGGGGATTTTTTTGGCACCATTAACTTCTGCACATTAATTGGCGTTCATTTGGTAGATGCACACAAAATAATGTTATACTGTAAATTGGAAGGAAAATGTTAGATCCTTTTCTTCACAATTGAAAACGTTAATGAAGCACTCAAGACCCATGGTGACTCTGGAGGAGCTGCAGAGTTCATCTGCTCAGTTGTGAGAATCTGTCAACAGGGCATATGCTAGTTTTGCTCTCCACAAATGTTGTGTTTACGAAAAAGCCTCGAAGAAAAACCATTGTTCAAAAAAAAAAGAAAAGGCTAGAGGTTGCAACAAGACATGCAGAATACACAGCAACATATGGAAGAAGTCTATCTGCTCATAGGAAACCAAACCTGAATCATCTAGCCTACAAGCAAAAATATAATACTGCAATACACATTGAACACACCATCTCCTATGTGATACATAGGAGATGGTGTGCCCTGTAGGGCCACAGATAGCCCTACAGGGCGACTGTGGCTCTGTGGGAAGAGTAGTTGTCTTGTGATTGGAAGGTTGTAGGTTCAATTCCAGCTTCCTGTGCCCCATGTTGATATGTCCTCTGGCAAGGCACTTAACCCCAAATTGCCTACCGATCTCCGTATCGGTGTATGAATGTGTGAGTGTTTGTGGGTGCGAATGCGTGAATGTGACTATAGTGTAAAGCGCTTTGAGTGGTCAAAAATGATCGGAAAAAGCGCTATATAAGTTCAGTCCATTTACATGGTAGTGGCAGCCTCATTCACATTGTTTACTTCAGCAAAGATAAAAGCTCTTTGCGTTGATAAAAATCTAATCTGGCTGAGGGTGAGATATTTTGCAGAGCTGTAGTTGTGATGAAATGTGGTTGTTAAACAGTTTTAGCTCATGGGAGCTGACTACATGCTCAACATACTGCTTACCTTTTTATTTGAAAATAAATTTAAAGTAATAACACATCGAAAGCATAATTTTCCATCCACTTCAGAATTACATGCTGCTTTGTGTTGAGCTATTTTATGAAGTTGTCAAGATAAATGACAGTGGTAGTCTGTTGTATTAATTAAAGCAATCACGGGGTTATTGCCCAGACAGAGTGCTACATTTCATTCGATAATGAATCATTAACTCAAGTTAATTATGTGTCCTGTGAGGTGACACGTCTGATTAAACACGTGATGCAGAAATAAAGATATTAGCTGTGGAGTGGCACACTAAATGGGGCAATTTTGCTGGTGTACTACTAGGTTGTTAGTTGTGTTCCTGTTTTCCTGGTTCCACTGTGAAGGACAAATGCATGTGAAATGTGTAAGAGGGAAACAGAAAATTTTAATAGTGAAAAAAATCGCCAGAAGACAAAGGGTTAAGAAGCACAAACAATAACATTTCTGGAGCAGATGTCCTTGAGGGAAAACCAAGGACGAGGCAATTGCTAATCTTGTATTCCCAGCATGATCAAATCACCAGGCAACAGATATAAATAAAAGGACAGGAAATGAGGAATTCACATTCAAGGGTGTCAGCGGCAAAATGAAGATTCATGGTGAAGAGCCCCGGTGAAGGTGGCAAAAATTAACTACAAATAAAAGGGACAGCCGGCCTCCAAAGTCCGGCGTATAAAGCAGGTTCGGATGGGAAAGAAAAAGACACATGCTGGAGAGGGGCGCTGCAGAGAATGGGCTGCACTTTGTCATGGAGACAGGTGCTTTTATTTGACACCCAATAGGCTGTGCCTCTGACTGGATATTCTAAAAATATGAGTCTGCGCACGATCATCAGACTGTCTCATTTTCCGTTCATTTCACACTATCATTTGTTACCACAAAACACACAGAAACCTATTCAGCTCTGTTGGTCTGGAATGTTTGAATGAAATTGAAACTCTGCTCCATTGTGGGAATCAATAAACTGCAGTAAATGTTAAGGCGGTTTCATACGCACAGGTCGTGGTGTAATAAAACCAAATTTAGCTGATTACATCTACACTGCTGATGGCTAAAAACAATGTTTCACTTCCCTCAATAAACACATTTAATTCTGTACTGATTGTGAATGTGTAATCCATAAGTAAACATATGAAACAAGAACTAAAAGCTTTTCAAAGGTGACTAGAAATAAATAAATGTGTCACGTCTCACTGTCATCCAAGCTGTTTTAATGCAAAGCAAAATCTATTTATCTTCTGTACAAATGCTGTACAGACAACTTCAAAACTACATTTTCTTGTGTAAGTTTAGCACATAGCAAACAAATAAGAAGCTCAAAGACATGTTAATTGCTTATAAAAGTTGCTTATGAAGAAGAAAGAAAGTGTACCATAAGCTTTGTAGTTCTCTTTAATTCAGCGATAGTTAACAAGCAAAAAATGTATATTTTGCGGGAACAAGCTGTAATGTTAATCCAGTTTTATCTGCTAGATAAACCAGTGTTTTTGTTTCACTGTATCTAAAAATTCACTTTGAAGTTACAACTTACAGCCGCAAACTGTTGTATAGTTCAGTGAGATTTTAGGTAAAAGATAAAATAGGGCATAATTTTGAAGTGGAAGAAAAATGATACAAGTATTAAAATTTATTGCACAGAGAATAATAATCTGAAGTGATTAAAAAGCTATAAAAATGATGACAAGCCACAAAATTCATTGCCCTTCTGCAATCCTACCTGGATGTGTGTATGAAGAGTGATGATGTGTGGTGGAAAACTATCACTGAACATCATGTGGCCTGAACACACCACAGTATGAAATTCCATGTGTGTGAAACGTGAAACAAGACATCCAAAGCATTGTACCTTTGAATCATATGTACTCAACTGAACATGCGTGTTTTTGTGTACCTGTTTCTGCTCCTCTCCCAGTCCGTCCCACATGGAGGCAACTATCTTGGAAACATCTCCAAAGGTTGCGTTTGGATTCTGTCCTTTGATGGCTGCTTGGGTGTCTCTGAAGAACAAAGCGTAGGCTGACACCGGCTTGGTCGGCTCATTAGGGTCCTTCTTCTTCTTTTTCTTTTGGGGCTTGGGCTTGGGCTTCATCATCTCTGAAGATGGCCGTTTCTCACCCGTCATCTGGAAGACAATCAGTGCACACACAACCCAGAAACGGCTTATTGATACTGAAGTTGGTTTTAGCATTTACGTGTACAAAGAAAAGAAAAAAAAAAACTTCACCAAATGAATAATTGTAAATGTGATGAATGCCTGTAACACTGGGTCCTGGTGAAGCGTGTAAACTTAATTAACTCTATAATTTGATTGCTCAGTTCAATAACCAACATTTGGATATTGCAGCAATGTTTCACTGACAGAAACACTTTCACAAGTTGACAGAAATTGTCTTTTTTCTCTCCTAGAGCACTTTGTCAGAAATATCATGTGCTAGTTGAATTTATCAGACCTTTTCAAATCTTTATTTTGCAGTTGCTCAGCAAGTCATAAATTCAGACTTTTCATGCCTGGGCTGAAGGGAATTTTAAATCGTCTGATGTATCTGCTCTGGCTTTGATGTGGTCTCAGAATGAATTGGAGAGAGCAAATGGAATTACTTACTGATAGAAGAGATGGTAATCATTTTTATTCACATGCGCCCTGTGAAGCCTGGCAGAGATGTATAGGCCTAGAAATATATTTTTTAAACCAAAGCATCCCTCTTTACTTATACTGTATCACTACGAACTGCTGGCTAAAAAGAGATGAATCTGAAACATTGATGAGGTGGCAAAGTCAGTTATATACTCATCTGCATTCCTCCTGATGAAAACTGAGCAGTAAAAATGGATTGTGGCTACGGTGCATAAACAGGATCAGGCTAAAGATCTGCTTTTGTTAAAAGACGTTTCAACAAAAGAAGAATTTAGAGTCAGACTTTAAACCTGAACATGACTAAAGAAGCGGCAGAGATCTGAACTGGTAAAACGTGTATGATTTTCCGACAAAAATATTATTCAAATACCAAAAAATAGGAAACCTCACTGAGTATTCAGTTTTTCATAGAGAAATGTTTATGTATTGATATCTAATCAATTTTACCTCTGGAAAAAAAAAGGAATTCACTCACAGAGCATTGTGTTACTCTTTACACAATGCTCTTTTTGCTCAGCTAGAAAATATTTTCTAGCAGAGCAAAAAGTTAGAACACCCTACCATTTCATAGCTGTTCTAAAAATCTCAGCTTTGACTCAGTCAGGGACTTTCCACTTGTTATTTTTCAGCCAAGTTCTACATCAGCTTAAATTTTCTTGCAGAATGTTTTTAAGTTTTCCTCAAGCACCCTTTGATGCAAAGTAGAATGCTATGATGGTGAGATCGCCAGATCCTGCCGTTCCCAAACCATGACATGTCCACCTCTATGCCTCACAGTTTGTGTGTCTATCTTTTCCTGACATGCTGTTTTTGGCTTATGTAAAACATGTAACTTGTTCTGGTGTCTGTATAAGTAGATTTTACACAAATTTTGCCAAAAAAGCAGTCTTGACTTTGGAGGGTTTTTTTTTTTTTCTGGCAAATTTTAAATTGGTTTTGTTTTCCTTAGAGAGCAAAAGTTTTCCTTAGAGGGCACTCCCTTTTTGAGTTATAAAGAGTGTGTTTTCAACATTCTGAAAACCAACCAAACACAGCAAGACACTGAACTTAGTGCTAAACTACCAAGCAATTACACACGTAAGAGTGGTGTAATAATTTTAACTCCAGGTCCAGCAAAACTATCAAAAGCTCAAAAATAATTCTGAATTCCTCCAAAACCATTCACCATGCTGGCCATTAAACCATATCTGACAAGCCCCTGCCTCTTCTAAAGAAGCCACATCAGTACCTTTGAATGAGGATCTGTCTCCTCCTCCTGATTGGAGCTTGAAGGAGAGGGTGTGGCTGATTTACTTCCAGGAGGCGAGGGGGAACCATGAGGCAGTGCGCTCCGGCTGACCTGAGGGTTTAGCTGAGACAGTGCGCTCATGGGGTTGGGCAGTATCGGAGGTGAGCTGTTTATCATGGGGTGGTTACGGGCAGGATCGTAATGAGCGCCGTCAGGGTGCTGGTGATGGTGTTGCTGTTGGTGGTGGTGCAAAGCCATCTCCTGCATCTGGGATGAGAGAAGAACACCAGCTTTACTATCTTCTCTGCTCAGAGCAATAAATGTTGCCAATTAGCCAAATGTGCAAATATTTTTAGGCGGAGATGACATTTTTGATGTGGTATAGTCTGCATAATATTTGGGAAAAAAAAAAAAAACACTCCCAGGACTAATGTAGACCTGAACCCTTTAACATTCTAAAATTTTAAAACGTTTCCTTAAGATTTCCTTATTTTGGGAGACAAAATGATCTAGCACTGTCCAAGGGTCTGAAATTTTATTTTCTATGGAGGGTTGAATGAAACGGAATGCATTAATGTGTCACAAAGTATCAAAGTAACTATTATCCTCTATATAACAATTATCTGGTTTCAAGAAACACATACAACAAATTCTAATTGAAACAGCATCACACACACACCCATTAACGCTGAAGCTTCCTGCTAGCCCCAAAAAAAACAAACTTATTTTTGATTTCTCACTTGACTTGTTGGTTTCTGTGCCTGTTTTTTTTATTATTTCGGTTCCTCACACTCAGATTTGCTTTATCTTACTGTTTTTGTGTAATTTACAATTGATCTTCAAAAGTTTTGTGTTTTGCATCAAAAGCAGTCAACCAGGGGTCTAATCTAATTTGATATTAGATTCATTTAACACAGGAATGTTGTTAATTTGAGTTGTCTGACACTCAATGAAAGATGTCAGAACTCTTTTTATAAGTAGTCAGGTAGTGTCAGTTTATAAAGTCAAGCCCAAAGCCATGAGAAAATCCTTTTCAAACCGTAAAATTATACTGAAACTCACTGCAGGGAGACCAGTGGTGAGGCAGAACCACTGCTAAACTAGCACTTTGTAAAGAAAACATTGGGCATCCTACTAGTGATGGTGGTGCTAAAAAAGACTTCCTTACACTTAATATCGCAGCCATTTTGTTCATGATTTGCAGCTGAAGCCTACCACTGCCATCTTGCTTGGAATGAGCTTCTTTACATTCCTTTAAGTTTTATTCTGATTCCTCCTCTTTTTGAATACAAATGAGTCAGTTAATGATTATGTTTTAGAACAGTCAGGTGATTTATATTGAAAGAATCACTGTTTTTTGTAGAGTTTAAGTGATCAAGAACTGAGTAGTTAGCATCTTTAGCTTGTTGACTGACATAATTACAGCCAAATCCCATCACTGAAAATATTTCTTAACAGTAAACAGAAATATTTTAGTGCTACTCTGAGTTTTTGTTTCACCAAACTTAGCTTCACTGGCAATAGTGCTTTATTGGCAGTAGTTCTGTTTCAACTACTGTAAACACTGGCTCTGTTCTACTGGTTCTATGTTAGTATTAACTTGAAACCAGTCCAGGAAAGAAACACATTTTTAAATAGCCGAGGGTGTGCTCATGGAGACTAATACACACTTTAAATGTTATGGGTGCCTGAGTTATTTTTGCTTTTGATTTGTAAAATTTATGGCAATAAAACATTTCAACATCTACCTTCAATAGTCATAAAAAGCAGACCTTCAAAAATATCACAATAACAATGCATGCCATTTCCCAATCCAAATGGACTGCGCAGATGAAATATTTGGTAGGGCATATTTTAAGTGCCATGAATGCTAATTCATCCTGAAAATAATATTCTAAACTGCTGTGTAGACTTTACTTGCCCTCAATCCTCACACTAGATATAAATACATTGTTTTGTGGCCAAGATATTAAAGCTCAAAAGGACTGCTGGGACAATATGATGAAGAAAAAATAATAAAGCTTCAACATTTTTTTTTTTTCTCAGTCATAGCTGATCATCAAGATCTAGAGATCGGAATATGCAGTAACAATATTTCTAATAATAAATATTATGATTTACACACACACACATATATATATATATATATATATATATTTAAGACTGCAGAGTCTCTGAATAGGGTATGTTAAATCTGACAAAGAACAGCACCTTAAATATAAATTTCTCATTAGCTTTTAGCTATTGTTATACATGGTTGACTAAATTTGAGAAAAGGTAAGTCCTTGGTTTCTACTTTAAACATAGTTTATTACAACTATACATGTGAAAATAAAACAAAATTATAAATATTTAAAAGATTCCTAGAAACTGTTTAGCATCTCCACAACATATTTCTGGAGATATTTTATGCCACATCTTGTCTACCTCTACAAGACCTTCCTTTTTTCACAAATGTTCGACATCTGCTCCAAGTTAAGCCTCTACTGTTAAACCTTCCCACTCTGCTCCTTGTTTCCTCGTCTGAATCTAATAAAGCATTTTGTTTCCGATCATCCATGGTTAAAGTTGATTTGTTGTCTTACTTTAAAGTAGATTATCTGTGTTTTTCTTTTTTTTTTTTTTCCTTTTTTCCTTTCCTTTGGGGAGACGAGTGAGGGAAAAGAATGGTGATGACTCAGCCCAATGTCCAAATTCTGACAATAACCAGATGTTCTGAGGCAGATGTGCACAGAGGAAAAAAAGGGGAAAAATTATACTAGCCATCTCAAGTCAGAAAACAATGAAGACCGTATGCTTACCTCCACCACTTTGGTTTATTTTCACATATAAGACCTCACAGCACTGAAACCACTGGAGAGATAGGAAAAACAGAAGGCTAGCTGAAAGGGTGGATCCAGAGTCCAGGAAATGTGAAACTTAAAGAATGATGAAGTCTATGTTGGAGAGGTAATTCTTGTTGCAGAAGTTAACTTTTTTGTTTTAAACTACTTTTCTGAGTAATAAAAGACTAGCACTATTTATTTTGTTTTGCCATACACTGTTAATATAGCAGGAAAAACAGAGAACATGTTTTTAACTGAAAGTAATAGATAATGGAAACAGATACATATGCAAGATATGCTACTTACTAAAATAGTTTTGCAATGAGACTGTATGCATAAGGTAACCATGCAAGCTTTCTCATCCATTTAATTTTCCAACTTTATCACTTTATAGTCAACTTGTAATTTTATTATTTTATGTAATTCACATGTGGTACAATACATTTAATTTATTGTAATGCATTAAATTAAATGTAATGCCAAAACAGTAATGCAATTTTGAATCCAAAAGGACATATGGTTCTTTTCTCTTCTTCTTTTTCTATTTTTTTAAAGAAAAACTTGAAATTTGTGTAACTGTATTTAGCTCTCTGATTCAACTACCTTTCCCTGCAATTAGATATACAGTGAAGCAAGTCTTGCATATTTAAAACTTGCTTGTCTGCAGGCCAAGGATGTTCTCAATTCTTCATGGCTACACAGGTGAAGCTCAATCAGACTGATTGTAGACTGTGTGTAAAAATCAGTTTTCCAGTCATTTCAAAGAAACAAAATTAAAAACTTTTCAGATTCGTATTTTCAAAAAGAATGACATTTCCCTTCAACTTCACAATTTGGTTGATTTTTATAAAATTCACTAATGTTTGTGGCTGTACTGTTGAAATCTGTGGTAAAATTCAAGGAGTGGGAATAGATTTGAAAGACACTACTAGAGCATAGATATTACTCATTCCATTGCAGTTAGTGACCTCTGTTTGCTCTTCATGAAAGAATAATGTGGGTTCCTTATGGCATAACTTTGTAGGCCAGTGTTTTTATTTGTAAAAGCTTTGAGTATATTATTGAGAATATGCACAGTTTTACATACTCACAGTGACAGAAATAATCTATTTTTAAGCAGACAGAAACTCCCCTCCCCTCCTCTGTGTGAAGGTTCCTCTCCTCCCTGTGAAGATCCATCTCCTGCCTTTGAAGCATGCTCTGTGGTCTCATCCATCTATCTCCCTGCTCTTTCCTCTAGGTTTCCAGTAAAAAGTGGCCCCAAGCTGTGTGCAGCTGCTGCTCATGGCTTGATGACAAACTTCTGATGCCTCATTCAGCAAGTCCTGTTGCCTGCTGTGAGGATGTCAGTCTTGTAAAATCACTTCCTGCAAATAGAGTTCACTGATAAAGGGCCAAGATGTCATCTGCTGGTTATCTGTGTTACAAACCATGTGGAAGAATGGTTCGGCCTTACCAGTGTGGTGCAAAGTGCTAGTGCAAACACATAATTTCCCTGTGTACATTGCAAGGAGCACCAACCTGTCACAGCTTTAAACTACATGGTACTGTGTACACGCGAACACACTTAAAGATCAAACACTGTCTGCTTTTGGCTTGGACCTGTTTGAGTTCTTTATAGGAACTTTCTCAGTGGATTTAATCTTTGATGGACTACCATGTGCAATAAATATAGTAAATAAGATGACTGTTTCAATACTGAAAGAGTCAAGCATCCACTAGTTGGGCAAATAAAGGCTTCACATCAACAAGAGTGTCATAACATGCTGTATGGTAAAGAGACTCAAAGGGAAATTATGTCCTCATTTCATGGAGAAATCCAGATTGTGTACAAGACCAAGACCCAAAGCTTTAAATACAGCTATTGTCTAGTCTAAAGTGTGGGAACACTAAAACCTCATGTAAGTTTTCTCTTGTGACCAATTGGTCCCAAACCCATGAATTGTATTCCTTTCTTTTATTGGCCAAATTGCTTAGAAGTCATCTAAAAATGTCCTAAACTAGTTTGATTTTCCATGTGGGCATGAGTGAAACAATGACACTGGTGAACAAGGTGGTGTCAGTCTAAGCAAGGGATGCAAAACCTGTAATTTAGACCATGAGCTTATTTAACCTAAATTCTATGTCATGATTATAGTTTTAAAAGTACAGTATTTACCTAGAGCTGATTTAATTCCTGGTATAGCTCGAAGGGAAATTTCTTACAGCAGAAGGGAGTTCCTCCAAAATGAGTGGCTGTTTAGGTGGCTACGATGAGATTAAAGTCAGTGTTCCAAATTATTGTGGTAGACCACATATTTTACCAGCATGTTTTCTCATTTGAAGGAACTGACTGGAAGTAGCATTTATATTTTGGTGTGGTAAGTTATGGGAAGAACAAACAACTCGTACTGTGTTAAATGCCAGGGATAAAAGACAAAAAAGAGGCAAACTGTTCCACAACTGAGGGGCAGCAACCTTAAAACCCTGATCACTTCTGATTTTCAGCTTTGTCTTTAAAGCATCCAAGAGTAGTTAGTCATCTGAACTTGGAGACAGAGAAGGAAAGCACAGGTGAAGCAAGCTCCGGTTTGGGCATGCCAAAGGGAAGAGTGCAGCCAGTCTGATCCCAAAATATATTGTGTTAAAATAGTTAAGGCATGTGGTAATAAAGATGAGAATGATTGTTTCAAAATCCTGCTTGTATTTTACCCAGATTGGTGGCAGTGGATTGCAAATATAGAGTCAACTAGCCATGATTTAAATGTTGTGTCTCGCAAGGGCCATTTTTGCAAATCAAAATCTTCAGTCTTTAATTTCACCCAGGCAGTCGTCATGTTTTTTTTTTCAAATGTAGACTTGACAATGACACTGAATAACACAGCATAACACTGAAACACAATTCCAGATGTCCTCAAAATGAAAGGGCAGCAAGGTTGTAGAATAGACATCTGAGGCACCTGACTCCCAAAACAAAAACACTGACAAAAACTCATTTATAAACACAAAAAGTTTGGTCAGAGAAAAAAAAGTTTGATTAGTTTTCATTTTCTGGTTTTGAAGATTTAAAAAAAAATCATTTAGCAAAATGTCTTTGGCGATAATTATTTACAATATTCTAGGTATGTTAAAAGTCAAATATCATTTTTAAATCCAGAGAATTACTTCAGATTGAAAATTTCTAACAAAAAAGGTGAAGTGGAAAAACAATGTGATAAATAGCATTCATACTAACATAGAGAACGCAATATTTGTATTACTGCCACAAGGAAAAACTTTTGAAAATGGCTATAAATACTACCACAAAGACAAGAGCTCATAAAGATAACAAAGCTCTGTTAGTGGTGTTAATATTGTTGTGTCTTTTACTTAACAAAAAGGCTATGGAGACGCTGGTCTTAGCTGTTGTTGAAACTGTTTTAGGGACAATTGATTTTCCATAAAAAGTATAGCAAAGTAATGCAGTGGGACTGCTGCCAATGTAATATCAACACTTTGGCATCTCTCATTTGAACCCTCTGTTCTACACCATCTTCAATTCAGTCTTCATTTTTTATTCTTTTATCTCCAATACTTTTTTTTAAGTTTTTGTCTCTTTCCCTTATACTTCAGTGCCTGGAACTTTTAACTTTTTGTGTGTTCATTTTCCCCTAGATCTCTCCTTACCCTTTGCTTCCTGTTTTTCATCTCTCCTCACTGTTTCTCAGGTCATGTTAATTTTGCCCAATTAACATCAGAAGAAATATGTCATATAAAAACAGTTTACTTTCAGCATATCAGTCCAAAAAAGCAAACAAACATATCTGGCTTCCTTTGCCTTTTAGATCTTCCTCAACAGCAAGAAAATTTGTTACAGAGAAAAGGGGGTAAAGACTCATTTCCTCCATTTGTGCAGGTTTGCATCATTCACCTATTATTCCGCAGTTGACTGGAATTGTCTATATATAGTGCATTAAAAATTCAGGCCTTTATTTAATTACAGCATGTTCAGCTTTAGATTGTGCTCAGATGGCTGCCAAAGGGAAAATAATTTGTTGTTGATTCATATGAAAATTTGCACGCTGAAAAACCTTAAACACAGGGTTAGCATGAAGGTTATAATATAATAATAAGAGCCAAGGCACATTAGTTTCACATGTTTCACTGTCATGATAGGACATTATTAATTATTGCAATATGCAATGTGCACATTAATATTTTTTATTTTAGGTTACAATAAGGAACTTTACGATTATTAATTAATATAATAATTTGTTCAGTTACAACGAACAGACAAATCAAGCTGAATATTTTCAGCTTCATTAGTTCTGACTGGTAACTGGTCAGTTGGAAAATCAAAAATTTTGTTTAATTTCTACTCTGCACATATAGTTGGTGCTCTCAGGTTGGGTTGACAACAACACTCTTCAGTCTGGATGCTGTTCTTGATGAAGATATTCACACTCATAAAGTTATGTTTGCATGCCAGCTTCCTCCTGCCACATGTTGATGTACCCCTGGGCAAGGCACTTAATCTTAGCCTAGCTTACCAATTTGCATATCACTGTGTGTATGTGTTTGTGTTAAAAAGCATGATAAATTGTGTTTATAAACTTTTTTTATTCAGTGAATACATAAATTTTCTGAAATTGAATACAGAAACCTATGCTAAGAATGCCAAAAGGATTACCAAACTACAGCATATTTAATTATAAAATTCTGTGCACACAGAATTTTAAAGAGTCATGATGCATAGTACAAATAAAACAAAAATTAAATCTGGTTTATTCACTTAACATTTGGTCAAATCACAAAGCTCCAGATGAATAGCTGTTTTGCCTTCTCCTCAAAGCAAATTGAAGCGCTCCAAAAGCACTCCCTCAACACAAATCAGTATTGTCTTCTTCACATAAAAGAATGCATGTCATCATATCTGGGCTCAGTCTCTTTTATATTACAGTCATGTGAACAGTACTTTGTCAAGTAATGTCTTGTAAATCATAGATTCTATGACTTTTTTTCAAAAGCTGTTGAAGAACCATCCAGTTTATAATCAGAATAAAGTATGAAATCCAGCATCTATGACTTAGATGCTGGATTAGAGCAGAAGTAGGGCTGCTAATTGGATTTATGCACTTGAATGCCCTCCACACAAATGTTAAATCTGCAAAAAAAAAAAAAAAAAAAAAAAAGAACATGTTTTGAGCAATTGAAGTTATATATTCTAAATCCTTGTAAATTGTGTATAAACTATGACATTGAAAGTCATGGTTGGTTGGCACATCTGAACAGCGACCACATTTCCAAGAATATTTTGGCATTAATACATATGTTGATGTCAACAGCTTGTACGTTTCACTTTCAACTGCATTTATAGGATAAAATCAAAAGCAACAAAACCAATTTCACAAGAAAATGTCTAATGGTGTCAAACAAGTTTTCTTTTTCATGTGCTGTTTATTTTTTTTAAGATTTTGAGGATAGTACAACTTTGCTTGAAATGTTTAAATGTATCTATGGTTTAAATTAATTACAAATGATTGCTTTACTACAGTTGTATCAAGATGGACATACGTAGCCAAACTATCTGTATTTTTTTTTTATTGACAATTTTCTTTCTGAGACAAACTTTAACAGAACTTAAATAGTTTTTATTATTTATTTATTACTTCTGCCTTTCATCTTCTTCACTGGTTCATCTTTCTGTCAATATATTAAAACCATATATCACCTGTATCAAACCCTGTCTGGAAGACACAGCACATGGGCTGATTTATTTGGGAGCTTCCTCTGTGTCTGAGAGTTTTATGAGCGTTGTCGCAGACCATAGATACATTTTTGACAAGCCTTTGCTTTGACCACTGTTATTCCCCACATTTTTCTTGCCTTCTCACTCAGCTTGACCTCAGTGAATGGAAAGGCCACATGTTGGTGTCACCATTTCCTTAAACAACTAAACTGCATAGGATGTTAGAGTCAATCCTTACCAGCTGCTACAGTGAATAAGGAATGCTCATATTTTTGGAAAGTAGGTTGTCATATTGTTGCAACTTCATTTTCAGGTGCTCCAGGTGATAAAAGACAATACAATGAATTGTTAGAATTTTCACCCAGTTTCACATCCTCTGGATTGTATTATATTTCTATTGTAATATCTCCACACTGTCTTTAAGTTATAATATTATTATTATTATTACTGTTATTGTCAATCATGTTTTTTTGTATAGTTCCATAACACTTGAATGACTCGACACACCCAAGAAGCTACAGTACGTTACTGAGATCAAAGAATTGATGATTATTTCTACTAGATGTGTTGGCTAAATTCTGCCCTCTCAAGATAGTTATGAGAGTTGCCCAAAAAACCATGTAGTAGCTGATAAAATAATGGCCCACAATGTGAACAGTCAATTTCAGGGATTAGATCTGTAAAGATAAATGTATCAAAAAGATAGCTTAATGAGATGAAGAAAAGCAATGGATGATATTCACTGTAGAAAATGTGAGGTAGACCGGGACACATCTGGAAACCATCAGTGTATGAGCACACCAAGGAAGAGGCATCAACAAGATGCCAAATAGTGTTCAATGACTCACCAGGCTAGTATAGCACGAGTATGCTCCACCCAACACTGAGTGGAGTTTGACTAAGATCAATGCTGGTATCGGGATTGATGACAGTAATGCTGCATAAATTTACTCTAAATCCTCGTTTCTTTTTTTTTTACTATTCCAGATTATTACCATGTCAATAGAAACCAAGAACAAACTGCTGTTCTCTCTGTACATATGTGGGTTTTCTCAGGGGACCTTCAGCTTCCTCCCACAATCCAAAAACATGACGGTTAGGCTAATTGGTCTCTGAATTGTGTGTGTATGTGCATGGTTGTGTGTCTCTGTGATAGGCTTATGGCGTGACCAGTCCAGGGCACCATGGTGACAAAGATACCTGGAGATAGGCACCGGGTCCTCTGTGACTCTCTGCCTGGAAATGTCTAGAGTGTAGAGAATGAATGGCCAAGTGGGACACAATATTGTTTTGTATTTCTGCAAAGTGAGCCATTTTACCATAATCTGTCTGTTAGCCAGCAATGTAATCATTACATTACATGACAAAAGTCCAACAGAAATGAAGAATGCAACACTGCCTTCATCTCTTCACTTATACATTATCAATATAATTTCAAAAAGTTTCAAAATTGTGGAAAAATAAAGTGCATGCAAATGTTTTCTTATGGCAAATGTATTATGATGAAATGTTATAAATGTGGCAGGGTTCACATTTTTTACCATCTTTATGGCATATTAATATTCTGGCTATCATCAAAATTTTGAATAGATGCTCCGATTTTAGCTGATGATTGACTTTCTTTGTCTGGCATTTGCTGTAATCTCTTTCTTTCTTCACATAAACATGCAAGGAAAGTGAGGTATTTATTTCTGTGTTAATCCTACCTGACATTTACAATTACCACAGTGTTTGGTTGCAGCCGAGTCTTTCTTTAATAGCATTGTTGACTGTCAAGCCTGGTTTAGGTCTCCTTAGATCTCAGCCCTGCTTTTATAGGGGCCTTATGGATTGTGTGTGTATGGTAGAGGGGGTGTTCAGAATAAGGAAAGTATGAGTGCAGAAATACGATTCAAACTCATGCTTCCATTTCGCAGGTCTAAACAAATACTAGCAGGGCCCAGATTGCTTGTGAAGGAGACTTTGGTGAGATTTTTTTGTCATTGTCAACACGCGCACCTGCAGGCATTTTGAAAGACATTTTGCTGGCCCATTGAGGACTGACATAAAACCATGGGGAACTCATTGTGTTAGAAATTATAAAAACTTTCCACTTCCGATAATTGTCATAAGAGAGAAAAAGACATTTATAAGTCAAGCTGTATGGGCTGGGTTTTCATGCTCTGTGATTCTGACTTCCTCTTCACTTACAGCTGGCCAAGCAGTTCAGGGAAGCGACTGCCATAATGTACTAATTACATGAGCAAGTCAAAGACAGACAGACAGACTGACTCATGAGGACTGTCAGACATTTTGTATTGATTTTGTAAGATGATACTGGGCCCGAATGAGGGCATTATATTCTTAATTTACCAATGGATGACCAAACATACTGTATGTCTTTCCTTCTATGTTAATTTCACATTATTTACTAACCCTCCTGTTATGTTCGCTTCTGAGCAATAATGTTAGTGGGTCAATTTGACCAGAGGAGTGTTTAATCATGCAATAGTGCCAGAAACCAAAAATTCCTCCAAAACATTTTTGTATCTGATTATTAACTCGAATGCTAACTATTTCAATTGATATTTGTGCAATGATGTTTATTTTATTTCTTACAAATTATGGATCAGTGATGACAACTTACTCATTTACTACAACGTAGACACAAAAAAACTATAATTTCCTTGAAATTGATTTTTTGTAAAAATTTTTATATTACATTTAGATTTTTTTTTTTTTCAAGGGGTGATCTTTATAATTGAACTTGAGACACATATACTGTTCAGGGTCGAATTGACCCGCTGATTAAAATCAAGATAAATGAGTCACGCAGAGAGTATTTATGTTTTCCCCCACTTCTACTGAGTGTCCACTCAGTGTGGGTGGAGTTTGCCCCCGGGAACACAAAAGGTTCCCGTCAAAAGTTGTATGAACACCTGCTTTCTCACAGTTTCCTAATGAAGTAAAGAGAGTAGTGAGAAAGCGGGCTTGTGTGTGTGCGCTTGTGCATGTATGCATGTGGTGGGGTGTGTATGTGTGTATGGGGTGAAATATGGTTCATAGCTGCAAGAAAACATACAGAATTGGAAATTTTTTGATCTTTTTTCCCTTCAACTTGACAGTATCTATGTAATACGTAGACGCAGGGGGGGTTGAAAATGTGTAAAATTAATACATTTTCAATTTATATGTAGAGTGCACCTCTTAAGACAAATAGAAAAAGTTTCATGCAAAAAAAAAATACTTCCAACTATTTTTTAAAACATTTTTAAACTTTAAAACGGGTCAATTTGACCCGCAACATATGTTGCCATACACAGTAACTGTGTATGGTTCGCATAGCAGGTGTATTGGTTTTATTTGAGTTTAATTATATCGCCAAGAAATGCTGAACGTGCCAATAAAAAGGCAAAATCTTGATGTAAAATTTCAAAAGCTACAAATATTTGCTGTATGTGTAAATTAAGTCAGAAAT
The DNA here is from genome assembly GCA_903067095.1 of Girardinus metallicus. Taxonomy (NCBI): domain Eukaryota; kingdom Metazoa; phylum Chordata; class Actinopteri; order Cyprinodontiformes; family Poeciliidae; genus Girardinus; species Girardinus metallicus. Next base: position 16,123 of record CAEGAE010093558.1, on the reverse strand, counting down.
TAACACTCTGTCAGTATTAGGCAAACACCACAGTAAAACAAAACAAAGTATTTCACTTCTGGTTAGAGTTGTTGCTGTTCCATCCTGCATGTCTGTTTGTGTGAAGTTCCCATCTTTTACATGATGGTTGAATCCTGTAATCTCAAACACATACTCACTTAATTTAACAGTGCACAGCATTCACTTTCAAAATTTGACACATTCAGCAATCAATAAATTTAAGGCTAATAACAGATTATTAGCCTTAAAAATGCAAATATCAAGATATTTAAATGTAATATTTTTGCCTTTATTAAAATTCTTTCCTCAGTCTTATCTCAATGTCTAATCAGGGATTCAGTTAAATAAACGAAACAATAACAGCCTAACAAGGTTGCAGACTCATTATGTTCTGAGTACTGAAAAACATTCACTGGCCAGGTGCATGAAAATCAGTTTGCTTTGACAAACGGTCCTGCAAGGACTGTGATGTGACCTATAAGACAGCTGTAGTTCACATCAAATGTTTGAATCCTTTATGTCATTTGTAAGAACAAATAATTTTCAGTTAAGCTTGCAATAAAGATTTGGCATGAATTTTTTTATTTATTTTTTATTATTGACCAAAACTAAAATTCTTCATGAGCACATGTTGGCATGTCTACATGGAATAAATTGGCAAACGAGGAACAGAAAGTCTCACACTGGCTGAGGGCATCTTGCCGACTTTCCCTTATAACAGAGGTATACTTATCAAAGGTCTTGTAATAATGTGATGGTCTGCTAACTCCCCAGCATTTTTAGATGGAAAATATGACAAGACATTCTTGTAAAGTTCCAATCTGTTCAAATGAAACCCACATAAACTACACGCTTCCACCTGCCATGACCTGAAATAGGAGGTGGTAACATCAGAAGGAACATTTAATTCAGCTTCTTTTCATAGCTGTAGTTCTCAGCAAGCTTGCAGAGCTCTGTTAAAATTTCATAACGTCATCCCACTTGGAAAGAGTTCTTGTGTTATTTATGATATGAAAATCAATCTCAAACTGACATCAGAAAATGGAAGAATTATTTTAGTGTGTGTGTTATGTCATGATAAGAGGACAGTTTGAAGAAAGGTCAGATATCTGGTCATATGGACTCTCATCTTGGATGACGAAAGATTATATTTTACAAGACAATAATGCAATAAATAAAGGTACTCTGAGGCTTACAGAACAAATTCGAAGGCACATTTCTAGAAGGCTATTCAAATCATACAAGATAAAAGAAAGTGGGTAAACTTGTTTATTACAAGTTATTAGAAATTGATTTATACTGCTTGAACTACAACACATTTTGTCACATATCCACAAACTTCAAGAAATTTTTTCAGGATATGATATTATGTGAGGACAAATAAATATTATTTTACTAGGGAATCTTAAAAGGCACTTATAAATTGTTTACATAATTTTTTCGTATATGTAGAAATTGAAGTAAATTCTATATGAATGGAATTTAGCCCGTGCATAGATGGTGGCCAAAGTGGTGGATAGTCACACAAGCATAAAACCATGAGTTCTTAGATTTCAGCTTGTCACTCTTCACAGTGGAATTGAAAATATCTAAACATTCCTTCCCTTATGAAACTGGACCTCGGATTTTATTTAAACTTTGCATATTTCAAACTGTTTCACTCATTCTACCTCTGTAGAGCTTGGAAAACTCGGCTGACAGCCTTTATTCCTATCTGGCTGAAATCAGAAACTAGTCATCACAGTTCAGACCATCTGTTTACACCAAGACAAGCTGTAGAGCTTATACTCTGGGTTACTCAACACTGCTTGGCACTGTAGCTGAATACCAGTATAAGAGAGCAGACACATTGATGGTGAGAACAATTGACAAAACTATATAAATGCAGTGCATTACCGGGAAAGCAATAGTCATAAGTTATGTTTTAGCTCTCCAAGCCGTCATTCTAAGGTGCCAAGCTGCAAATTTTAGAAGAAGGTTCTGCTGGTGAAACCCAGATCTAAGTCAGATATTCTATAAGTCTGCTGAGTATGTGCACCACTTTCACAGGTTCTGATTTTTTTATATAATTTTACAAAAGGATGAAAGGTACAATCTGTGTGCACCGGTTTACGTAGCATATGTAGATTATTTTACAATAACTGGGGCAAAAGTACATTATACTCAGTTTTATTCATTAAAAACATCTGTTAGATTACAGTGAGGTTTAAAGGCTGTTGAGAGAAAAACAAATTGTATACCACTAAATATTAAAAGCATTTAATTTAAGGTGGGTTTGCAACTTGAAAACTGTTCATTACTTTATGTATATAGCATACATGCCCAAAAATAATTAGGGAACTAAAACTATGAACTAAAATTACTATGGAACTGACAAAAGCTTTAACAGCAACGATAAACATCAGGATAAATCTGTTTCTCTGCTTGACATTATTTTTGGTAATTATTACTTTCAGTTTTGACATCAATTCTGACAAATCTGTGGGAGTTTTAAATGCATTTCTACTCTTCACATATTTTTACTTTTTTAAAATGTTTTATTATTTGGGATCTACACAATTAAGTAGATGATGATATTATTGAATGATTTCAAGTCAAATCAGCTTGGAGTAAAATGCAAATATCTAATATATTATTGTCAAGGAAAGTCCGGACGTATGGCACATGAAATTTTATGGCCAAACAATTCTAATTTTGTGCATTGTACAATTCTTACTTTGTTAAATTAATGTAAATGAAAACTGTTGTTTTAGTTAGTGCTTTTATAGCTGTATTTATGCTTTTCACATCCAAATAAATTGTTTATTTAAACTATATTTCTATATATTTTTTCATATATCTTTCACCTAATTTAAGGCTGATGAGGACTTATCGAAATATAAAATATCATAATAAATGTCATACTCAATTCTTCGGCTACAATGTTCCCATCCACTGGCTAATTCCCCCTTTTTTGTAATTGCATGGTAAAGCCATTATCATCTGGATCCATGGTAATCATATTTACAATCTGCTCTCTGCTGTAATTGTTGAACTTTCTGACGATGTGCGCTTAAAGAAATGAAATTCTGGCAGCAGTAAGGCTGCAGCTGCTTCCCACTTGTGGGCTAAACTTCAACAAATTTCTTCTGATTCTGGGGCCTATATGCTGAACAATGGAGAGTTAAGTTCTTTTAGATGACTTGTCATTTTGTTCCTATTAACCTACGTTAGGTGTTGATGTTTTAGTCCTCGAGATGAAAGATTGACTCCAGCACAGCTCCGTGACAGTGGAAAGAGAGAGAGGCAGGGAGTTACATAAAAAGAAGAGAGAAAGCACTAAAAGAAGGTGCATAGTTTAATGTTGACTCGGTGTAGTGAATCAGGCATTTCAGTGAAAAGAGCTGCAACTGTACCGTGTTCTGTGTGTGACTGATGGATGTAAATGTGCTACCATGTATTACTGCCCAAACATGTGTAAGCAGATTTGTCTCAAAGATTAATTTACTTTTGAAAACGTGTTTTGACTTTATTTACCCTTTTGCAGGATTTTCAGTTTTTAAGTTTCCTGTCACTTAGTTTTACTCATAGCTTCTGGAAGACATTATTAGAAGCAGCTAAGTGATTAACAAATTTAATACATATATTTCTAATATTCAAAGTATATCCAGTTGCACAAGAAAAGATAATTCATCTTTTTCCTAAAAATCGAACATACATAAGGGACACTAGAGTAGCAAAAGGGGTTAAGTTTCTACCTGAAAAGTTTAAACTAGGTATTCAGCAAAAGTTTCCACAAAGTTAATATGTACATACAAATGTGAACAAATATATTTATAACCAGCAAGCCTCGTTAAACATTCATAACGATAAATGGAAGTAATGTCTGTGGTGACACATTGCTTGCGAAAATTCATGACCGCTAATTATTGTGCCATCAGGCATAGTTTGCCTTCTAATTTATCAAATATAGTGTGATAATAGGAGGTAGGCTTTGGATGTGTTCGCTTTGCCACTACTCCCACATAAACATTCAAGTTTGATACCTAGGAATATATGTTACTTTTATCTCCTAATAACTTTAGATTTTCAAATATATTTATTTCCTTTGAACTTTTTTATGTTTTGGCATAAAACATAAACATAATATGTTTTATAAATATCAGTATATTTATGAAACATTAAACTATTTTAATAATGTTTCATTTGATAGACCCACTCAAAAGTTGTACAATGAGAAAACAGAATAACAAAAAAAATTATAGATTACAAGTGAATATGCATTTGTATTCAGTCAAAACTGTAGAGATGGAATTTTTAGAACAGTCTTTTTACAAAATCAGTTGATCTCACTCAGATTGGATGAAAAGATTTTTTTAGGTCATTCCACAGATATTTAATTGGTTTCAGGTGTGAACTTTTTGCTAGACGTCTGTGGATCTCTGCAGCTCCTCCAGAGTAACCATGAACCATGAAGTCACACAGGTGACTGGGCCACTGGGTCAGTTTTGGTGCACAATCATGTCTTTGAATGGGTGCAATTGTGCATGATGAATTTAGCATTGCCCGTGTCATGTTCCCCAACTTGGATTTTGTTTTATAAGGTAATTCAATTGTAGATGAGCATTTTTCAATGAACTTATTGTCTGCTTGTCCCAATACTGCTCAGCCTGTCTGCTAATTAAGGTAAATAAAATTTTACTCTGTGAAGAAGCTGATTTCAAACACAAAGTTTACCATTTTAAAACCTCTGAAGCTCCTGTTTAAAGCATGAGGTGGCTTCTTCATTTCAAGTAGTATACTTAACAACAAAAACAAAAAGCACAATTTTTCCAAAATTTTTTTTTTTTCTCTCTCTCTCTGATTCTGCTTTGACCATTCATTCAGGGTTTTGGGTGGTGTTTCACATCTTGTTTTTTGTTTTTGTTTGTTTTTTTTGTGTTCTGAAAAGAACCAATGGTTTAATCCCACTTTGGAACTAAATATACTGTTAATCTACACACATAATTTGTCTTGGTAGATACAAAGACATCATAAAACGTAAAGAATTATGAAACCATTACATTAAATGTTACAGGAGACATGAAAATTGAAGCTATCAAAACCTTGGAATAATGTATGACTGGGGCAGTAGTCACAAAAATTATTACCACGGCTTGTACTTATTTTCATTGTTGAGTAAATAGAGACCAAAATATTGGTGCATAAAAGAAAGCTTATGTCCCACGGTTCCCCCAATCTGCTTCTGATAACAGCTAATCCAACTGTCAATTAATGTCAAAATGGAGGTACAGTTTATTCCCAGCTAGGACCTAACAAGGACCAGACTGTCTTTTTCTTTCATTCTTTCTTCCTTTTTTCTTGTGTGTGCGTATCTGAACGAGAGAGACTGAGAGCAAGGGACAGAGAGAATTGTTTGGTAAATATTGAAGGCTTCCCTTTTCATGTTTAAACTTAGTCATCAGCTCTATAGTTTAGGAAAAATGTCATAATACCTTGAATTTGGAACCTTAATATCAATGTTGTCAGCATAACAAATAGAAACACAAACTCTGACAAGCCCCTTACCTGTCGCTCTGAGGCCTCAAAAGGTTCACTTGATCGCGACGTCTGAAGCAAAGTCGGGAGATCAGTACCAGAGTCTCTTCAAAAGTTGTTTGAAAAAAAAGAAAAACACCACAGTAAAAGGCAAACAATGATTGTTCAAATAAAAGAAAACATATCTTTCTTTCAATAAAATACAAAACAATAAAAGAACGTCAGGCAAAATTGCTATGCTTTGATCAGAGAAAAGAGGCGAGTGTGCTGCTTGATTTCTTTTTGGACAGGATGAATAGTTTTCTTTGATCACATTAAAAGGATGGCGTGCTGGAGACCAGGCCTGTGTAAATCCTGTGTTAATGTTTGATGCATGCCTTGAATCTGACTATGCTTATTAAACATTAGTCAAAAAAGATGTTGAATCTAAGATCGTGTGGTGTAAAGATGAAGATATTTATAGTTGGTGTAAACTGAATAGCTATTACGAAGAATTGTAGCTGATGCAGCTGGCATAATGTTGCTCTAATGTGTCAAGGTTTTGCCTCCTTAAGTTTCTCTCAGTATGCAGTTTATAAGTAAAGCTGTAAGGGTGCAGCTGTGTATAGGAAGTTGCAGTTGCTTTGTGTGGAAGTTCTTAGAATCAAATTTCTAAGGTTTCTTTGAAGGCTAACTTGGCACCACTTACACTGCCCTTAAAGGTATTCACAACTCTGAAACTTTTTTAACATTTTATCACTTATGACTACAAACTGCATCATGATTAATTAGGATTTTATGTGATTCACCAATGCAAGCTTTGCATAATTAGGTGAAAAAAACATATGCATTAATACATTTATTTCATTTGTTTTTAAAAAAAAATTAATCTGAAAAAATGTGTGCATTTATATTCAGCCTCTTTTAATCAATAATTTACATAACATTTTGAGAAAAAAAAAAGAAATTCCTGACTTCTCTGGTGTGTTCCTTGGTCTTTTCTTATGTCTTCTACAGTTTTTAAATGTTCTGCATATAACACGCGATGATCAAAACTTAGCATTAAACTGTATGGCTGAAATAAGAATTCAGTTTATGGAGTGGAAAAATAAATATCACTTATTAGTCCACCTTTTCAAAATTTTCTCCTAAGATCAGACACAGAGAAACATACGCTATGATGTGGTTCTTATTTTTATCAGTCTTGAATTTATGCTGGAGTTACAAAATAATCTACTTGCCAGCCACAGGAGGGACAATAAAAACATCATACGGGATTCCAGTGCAGGCTGCCAATAGTTCCCCTTGCATGCAGGGGCATAATTTCCACTGGGAAAGCCCTGAAGGTACAGCCCTCTCACTTTTCAAAATAACACGGTTTCCCCCTTAGCTTTATAGTTTCCAGTTGATTTTCATCCCCCTTATTTTCTCTAAACTACTGCAGTGCCTGTTGTCACTCTCTTTTGTGGTGTTACAGTACCTATCTTTTCAAGACCTTTGTTTGCCTTCCAAATCTCTTAGCAAGAGCTGCAAAGTGGCAATGTCTTCAAGTTGTTGCTTTGTAGCAAGCTCCTGTGTTCTAATCTATACTGCACTATGACTTTCTGTGTATAATTTAGTCCATGAGCCCACATGTTAGGTTAATTAGCCCCCACAAATTCCTTTTAGGTATGTGAGAGTGCATGGTTTCCTGTCATGTTATGACAGTTATGCATTCAATTCCAGCTTCCTCATCAATCAGTGTGCTTAACCTCATGTAGCCTTGTATCTGTGTATCAGTGTATGAATGAGTTTGCGATACTGAGTGTGACTGACTGAATGTGGTTCTAGTTTAAAGTGCTATATAAATTGAGTCCTGCAGGGTCTCATTACAGAGTCCTGTAATGATTATGCAGGTATAGAAAATGGATGGGTGGATATGATTTCAACATCCAACTTCCACTTTTTATCTTAGCCACATTTACAGAACAAGTTGCTAAACAAACCTTTTTAAATCTACATGTACAGTATTTACTGTAGCTCTATATATATGAATCAGCCTTGTAACTGGACAAAAAACCTATGTACTATAACATAGTACATAGAAAGGATGGTATTTAAATTGAGCAGATGGAAGTTATATGATGTTTTAACATGCAAGCCTTGCCTCACTTAATTTCAGTACGGAGATAGTTCCCCTGTGGACTATTGTTACAACATCACCCCAAACCACCACACAGCCAAGGTAGCATATGTGACTGGCCAGAGCAAAACCAGGAACAAATTTCCCTGGGGATTTTGGAGCTATTTACAGATTCTGAAAGTGTGGATTCTAAGCTTTCCAATGTCAAATAAAAAGGAATAAAAGAAAAATTAAGCTATGACCATTTCAGAGTTGGCACTCTACAAACAAGATTAGTGAGAAAGCAGGTTGGCTCTTGATCCCAGCCTGAGCGCCAGAACTGGTGCATGTGCATAAACTTCTTTTGACTGTTATGCAGATTTGACAACTTATAAATGAATTTGGACCAGATCTAAACACTGTCTGGGGAAAAACCCACCTGGATACTGTCACAGTATAGTCAGGACAGCTGCAGCAACGCAGCACAGATCTGTGTGGCGACATGTTGGTCTCCATGACCAAACAGGTTGCAGCAGAGCAGACATAAATGTATGATGGACAAGGAGGGCTTTCAAATCCATCATAATATGCAAAAATTCTTGAATACATTTCACAAAAAAAGTGTTATTTATTGTAATTGTGTCCTAAAAAAACAAAAGTTCTGAAACCCACAGTGTGAAAAACTGAAAAGTTTTCCTGTAGAAGCAAATGCCTCAGATCAGATAAGTGGTCCAGGTGTGTTTTCTTTCCACCAATATCTTCTGGTTATGTTTCTATCTCAGAAGTTAGGATGTCTGCCATAGCTTCAAGAGCCTGTGTTTTCTCATGTCCTGCCGCTCTCTTTCTTCTGCTAAAGAATCTATTCTCACGTTGTACATGAACTCTGGTGTCCCAAGTGGAGATTTCTCTTTTCTTTTCTGGTAGGTATATAAATAGTGTACACATTATGTTGAAAATATGTTTTTTTTTTTCTTCTAATCACAAAAGCAAGACGTAAAGTAGACAAAATTAATGATGTTAGAGTAAAGCTTCATAAAGGGGGAAAAATATAGCATATATCATGGACTTAAATTTCAGTTTATTCTGAGATGTCAATAAGTAATTTGACATTGTTTCTCAAGATGTCAGAAATGTCTTAAGCTTGTTATGATGTAAATCCATGGGATACTAACCATGACTGAATTAATGTCTACCAGATGATTAATAGAAGCAATAAATGAAAGACCACCATGATGGTGACACTGAAGGCAGGATACAAGGAATATTAAGCACTTTCAAACCGTTTTCATAGACCTCTCTTGTCGTCTCTGAAATTAAACAAAATTCAATGCCAGACGTCAATGAAAGAGCTGTTTCTCAAAAATGTGTAAGCTGTGTCTGCCTTAGGTTTGTTGAGAAACTGCACAGAATTGTATATCAAGTTGTTAAAACAAAATTTTCTGAACATGCTAATTCTTTATAACTATAATGAGTGAGTGATTCAGTGAGGGAAATTTGCATTTTTAGAGGTATTTTGCAGCTCATGTAATAAAGTATACTGGCAGATGGTAAATGGCTGTTCACTATTCTCTAAGAGTGATGGAGGAGACACATGGTTCTATTAGGACACATGTTTAATCCTGTTTGACATATAAATAAAATGCATGCTTGAATAAACAAGCATGCATTTTATGATATGAAACTCCTGTTCATATCAGGAGTACTCAATGTCAAACTAGCCCATGAAAAAGAAATTTTTTTCTGAGTCCAAATTTCACTCAGTTCTTTTTGTACTTCAATGTTTTCTTTACATGTGTCCTCACAATGAAGAAACAATCTGTTAAATGCCAAAACAATGTCACTTTCTGCTGTCTTAGCTGCATTTGAAGCTTACCATTTATGGAGATGCATACTAAAATATATACAGATCTTTACGCTAAATGGCACATCTAACCATAGTCAAAATCGAAGAAAAACAAAAGTCTCAGCATTTACTCTTGGGTGTTTACTTGATGTTGTATAACTGTTCATCACTTAAAATGGATTTCTCTTTCTAAAACAAATACATGACAGAAAAGTGAAAGTATTTATGGTGCTGCAGTAGACCAGTTTTGCTTCCACCATGTCAGGTCAATTTACCACAATCAGAATAACATAAAGTGTTTACATGCACACCATATTATCTACAACCCCTCTCATTTGGATTAGAAATTCATTCCGATTGAGCTGACTCTGATCAGAATATTCTGTTTGGGGTGTTTACACTTTTTAATTCTGATCGACCATTTATTGTAAATACTTCTAGAATGTAAATGTAATTACTGTGTTATTGCCCACCATCGCCGTCAGCACAATCAGGTTAAGAAACACTGATGTAATAAACAGAATGAAAACAAAAGCAATAAACAAAAGCGAAGAACCACAAACCGACCAAGTAAAAGTTTTATCCAAAATTTTCTATCTTCAGCAGTTTACTGTGTTTAAAATGAAGGATCAATTATATAAAAACAGATAATATTTATGATTCCGTTTTTTTTTTCAGTTTAGGAGATGGAAGAATCTGCTTTTCTTTGCTTTGAGTAAGAAATAAACTGAAGTCATGCCTTTCCATTCTCTCCTTGTCTAAAATGACTGAACTACAAACAGAGACATAACTCTGTTGCAAAACACTTCTCAGATTTCTGCATATTTTCCACATGTCCTTTGACATGGCCTCTCAGATCCACAGAACCCTTCAGTAAATCACCACTAACTTAGAATACAGGCCTGGTTCTTGGAATAGTGAAGAAATACAAAGCCCTTATGACCTCTCTAATACGCCACTGTCCCGTGAATGTGTAAATCAGTCTGCCGACGCTTTCCCAAGGCTGCTCTCAGTCAGAGGGTCAGGGACAGAGAGGATGTAACCTAAAAGGTCACCGACAGAGAAAGTTGTTCAAAATCAAGAAACTCGCTAAGGGACTCAGAGTTTAAGAGGAAAAACATGTGATGAAGGTCCTTTACATCCAAACAAATAAGCGGAACAGGATTTGGAAGATGAATGAACTTGTGAAAAAATCATCCTGCTGTGCTTTGGTGTATAGGTAGGAAGCATGAATCTATATTGGAAATGTCTTAACTTTTATTTATTTTAATCAAATTTTGATTCATTTGATTCCTCACATACTACTAGAAATTCTCCTTAATTTTCTTAGGTTTACACTTATATTCAATAAATTAAAATAAATGTGCTGAGGAGTCTCATCTGTCAGTTTCAAGAATAAGGTACTTTGGAAATAATTATCTTGAGTATCGTGAGGCCATTTCAGCCCATTTAAGCATTTGACTTAACAGGATGTGTGAATTTTTTATCAGTACAAGCAGAACATTTGTGCAGCATAACATAGCATTAGGTAATACTATAATTAGCTCTTTGGTTTGACATTTCCTGAGCACTCGGCTGCATGTGTGGTGTATGTAATTAGAAGTTTTACCACTTACAGAGTTATAACATATCCAATAATCAGTGGCAGCAAATTGAGCTGAAGATTACATTGCTACAGTGTTAGATGTATAGAAAGGCGATGATGAAATTCTATGTACTTAAAGCGACACATGTTCATATGTTGTTGAAAAACAGACAGATATGCATTAGTGTGACAGGGAAATTGTGCTCTCTGTATATGTGAAGGGTTTTTATAACTTGTTGAATTTTTCAAGCTAAGACTGTTTTCCCTGAACTCCCTACTGCATCTTTAATGAGTTATGTTGTGTTGGCAGAAAAGATTATTTTCAACAGTATTCAGCATTACCTAAGAGAAATCAATATATTCCAATCTTTTCATCACTAAAATTTAGTGATCACTGCATAATAGATTAGCTAGTACCAAGATGGTGTTACAGTTTTAAACTTAAAATAGGACACTAAAATGGACACACACTCTCCCACGCACACCCCAACACACATAGCCAACAGCAAGCCACTTCTGGTCTAGGAGTGAGGTGAAAATAGTATTTTCTTCTCATCCGAGGCTTCATTCAAGGTCAGCCAAGTGAGAAAGAGCTTACCACACAATGTGTTACAGCTCAGACTCACAGTTATATGTGCCTCCAAAAGGTGGAATATTGATTCCTTAGACTTTCTTTGTGTTGCTGTGGAGGTTTTTTGATAGAGTGTATTGGGGGTTCCTTATTGTTTGAGTTGTTGAGCTGAGCAGTGTTGAAGCAAGACAATCAAATGAATTCAACCAGTTTGTTCACAGCCTCAAGGCTTTGAGTTCTTAAAAACCGTATGAGGAGAAGGGATACTTTTTGATTCTGAAAGGTATTTTTTCACGATTCTCGACTGTGTGTTTGAAAGTTGATCTTCCAAAGTGAAATACCACAATACTTCAAACAGTCGAGCCATTTCACATACTCAACAGAAATAGACAAAAATGTTAAAAATCAAGTTGGGCTGGATGGAAAGGCATATAAGTTTATTAAAAGTGAAACTGAATGTACACAAAAGTGTAAAATTTTCCAACATGGTTGGCAGATGGGTCATAGAAGTAGATTTAAATTTACCAAACCAGTGCTAGGATTTTTGAAAAGGTACATTATAAGTCATAAAAAATAATTTATAAATGATAATTGTAATACATGGCCTTCAAGATTGATTCAATTTGTTATCTATGGTTTTTCTCTTCCACTCTCACCTATTGTACCTCTCATCTCCTGTGAGGTCAGAGCTTTTGCCTGATTCCCTCACATGAAGTTAATCTGCTCATCAAAGCACAGCATAAGGAGACCTGAGGGACTTCTAGACATTGACAGATTGTTGAGCCACAGTAGCTAGCCTTGCTATTTCACATGTGGACACCCCTCTGTTAATGATTGAAAACTCCACTACAGTTGCTAAAGTAAATTGAAACTGACCAAAATAATACATTTTTAAAAAGTACTGAAAATGAACCAGTGAATCAGACGTCTTTGAATTTAGGTTTAACATCATTATAAAAAAAATAAACTGATAAAAATGACCGGGACAAAAATGTTCATACCTCTAGAAAAGACTGAAAATGAACTGACCATAGGAACATGTGAAACTAAGTTTTGTCCTCTAATTAGCTTTAGAGTCATTCTGCCCATTTAAAGGGTGAGAAGTCCCTGTGCCATTTGGTAATATGGTGTGTACCACAGTGAACATGGACCACAGCAAGAGAAGGAGAGAGTTGTCCCAGGAGATTAGAAAGAAAATTATTGACAAGCATGTCAAAGGTTAAAGGATAAAAGACCATCTCCAAGCAGCTTCATCCTCCCATGACTATAGTTACAATTTTTTTTCAGTAGTTTGAGGTCTTCAGGACTGCAGTCAACCCTCCCTGGCCAAAGATAAAATTGATGACAAATTGAGGAGAAGGATAACACGAATGATAACCAAAGGGCCCATAACAACCTCCAAAGTAATTAAAGGGGAAGTCCAAGATCAAGGTACATCAATTTCAGATCAGACCACTCATTGTTCTTTGTCTCAGTTATGTTCTGGGGCTGTTTTGCTGCATCTGGCACAGGGAGTTTGAATAAGTGCAGGGTACAATAAACTCTCAAGACTATCAAGGCATTCTGGAGAGAAATGTCATAAAGCTTGGGTCTCAATCACAGGTTATGAGTCTTCAAACAAAAAAATTGCCTAAAACAAACAGTTAAAACAACCCAAGAGTGACTAAGAGCAAAACATTGGACTATTCTGAACTGGCCTTCTATGAGCCATGTTCTAAATCCTATTTAACATCTGTGGAAGCAGCTGAAACATGTCATTTGGAGAAGGCATCCTTCAAACCTGAGACAATTAGAGCAGATGGCCACAGAGAGTGGGCCAACATACCTGTGGACAGGTGAAGAGGTCTCATTGACATTTACAGAAATCATTTGATTGCAGTGATTGTCTTAAGGGGTTGCACAACAAAATATCAAGTTAGAAATGTCATCATTTTTGTCCAGGCCTGTTTCATGATTATGCTGAACCACAATTCAAGTCTGATTTCCACTGGTTGATTTTCAGTATTTTTTTATTTACTGTTACTTCTGGAATAAGTTATTTCAGTTACCATTGCGGGTGTTTTGGTCATTAACAGAGGGGCACCTATAATATCTCCATGTGTGTATATTCCTAGGAAAAGAAAAAGTCGGTTTTCCTGTACTTTGGAACCATTTACCTAAGGTTTACTTCATGTCTCCACTAAAGTAACTTTTCAAACTTCTAGCTACCTTCTGGTTTAAATCGCTGCTGCAATATTCATTCGGGATTCCCTCTGATCTCCACAAGTGTCCTCCGTTGGTCCTCTGTGCATCTCCTACTTATCTGCTGTCTGCCCTCCAGCATTACACTAGTAAATCATTAAGTACGGCAACACTGAAAGACTTACCAACTTTCCATGAGCCTCTGCTGAACTTAGCCACCCTCATACTTCCTCTGAGTCATATTCATCCCACCTGTGAGTAAGAATACATCCATTCATAATTGACTAGCACTAGCATTAACCCAACTTCTCTAATCTACTTCTCCTCTACCTGGATAATTTCCTTTTTAACAATTCCACTCCTCTAGATTATTACTCAACATTTTGATATATATTATTGTTTTTGGCAATTTGACTAAGTATTCTCAATTGGTTTATACATTACAAGCAATGGCAAGCCCCTCATGCATCCCATTTATGGTTTTTCTCCAGTGTAAATATGAATGTGTGTGTTTGAGCATCTCTTGAACAGATGGCCTCTGTAGAAAACAAATCTGTGTGCCCCCGTCCTGACGTCCTCCCCACGATCCTAAACGCATGTAGAACAAACTGACTAATTAGTAGCCTACACACACACATAAGATCATAATTTACATTTTACTGCAACAGTACTCTGATCAACTACAACACTTCACGTACACTTTTTCTACAACAAGAAATCTGATTGGGGGTATGGTAGAATTAAAAGCTAGTTTTGGAATCTTATGATAAAAATGTTTAGTTCTTGTTAAGAATTAGCCATATTTACATCTATGTCTTTACAATCCCTGCCACAGTGAGACATCCAGTGGTTACTGGGTTTTGATTGCATACTTTTTTCAAATATTTTCTTCTATTAAAATATCTGAAAAACAAAACAAAAAAAGAAGAAAATATTCCTTTGATAATGAAAGTTATATGCAGTAATATGCAGGTTGTTCAACAAATGCTCAATTACACTTTCACCAATTCATCTTGTATGCATACTGTGTATGTCCTGCATATGGTACTTTACATACTTCCAGGTCAAAATGCAGCAATTATATGTATGTATTTACTTAGTTCGAGTGAATTTTCTGAAAGAGTTAATGTTATCATTGCCATTCAAATAAATATTTAAACACACTGTAAAATTTTTATAGTGAAAAAACAAAGAAAAAGACACCCCTACTTTGCTTTCATCCTGCGGAGCCACTATAGATTGGGAAGTAAGGTATTAGATATAATTTGAGCTACTATAGCCATTGTGTCTGTTCCCTCCTTTTGTTGTGACAAAAGATTGGGCCAATAGTTATGATCCATCAAATCTATGTGAGGCTGATAGGAGCCATGCTTATTCAAGCACAACCTGGATTATTCAAACATGTCAAGCTGAGACACCAAGGCCAGGCAGCTGACAAATAAGAGAAGCTGGCCAACGCTTGTTTTTGTTGATTATATGTCACACTGGCTACATTTTCTGTCTGCGCATCAGTGTTCCGTATCATGTTCAACATGTCTATATATTTCAGTTTTGTGTGGATGGATTATATTTAATCCTATTCACATCAACAAAGGAATCGAGAATGTTTCAAGGCTTCATTTTGCTGTTGGAAAAAAAGTAAATATGAGGATTTAAACGATTCTGAGGATGTAAACTGTTAGAGAGTAAAGAGGGTTATGTCACGGTTTCAGCTCAAACAAAACACCGCCTTCGTGACACAAGGTCAGGCAGTTAGTTTGTGTGTTGATGTGTGCATGTTTCTGATTTTAGTTCTCCATTTGGGCCCTTTTGTTGAACCTCATCATCCACCTTCTTTCATCAGAAGCCATTGATTGTAGAGAAAGCAACTACCTTTGTTTCTGCATGACTTCTCCGTCATGTAAGTAGTGCCCACTTGTTTGTGTGTCCGTGAACGGTCAGAGTGTGTGTGTTTATTTTCTGCAGGGTGAGGCCAAGATGAATGTGTGTATGTCAGTGATGGATTTCCTAAATCTGTGAAAGGCTGGTGTCCTTGAACCTCATGGTCAGCCATATGCTGCCCAGGACAGAGCCAGGGGATATGTGAGAATAAATTTGAACAGTCTGTGTTTGGGGGAGTGTGTTTTGGTCAGGGTAATGCCTCCGGAGAGGACTCAACATGATGCCTGCTAGATGCTGTTCAAATCACAAAGGTTGTAAGGTCACTCAGGGAAACCAGTATTATTAAGGCAAGTAGCCTTGTGGCATTGATATATTATAATAGAACAAAATAGAATAGAATAGAATAGAAAAATACATTTCATTGTCCCTCAGGTAAATGGAAGAATGCAAATTCACACAAAGATA
>CAEGAE010093549.1:0-11244 GCA_903067095.1 Girardinus metallicus | reverse complement strand
ATATATGTAAATGATTGTCTTTAACTCTCTTGGTGCCTTTACTTAGTATACTCTCAGACTAGTTGGTCCTGAAGGCCGAAGCTAACAGCAACATTGTCCTGACTGCGTTGGGTGGTTATTTACGTGACGAGGCTCATTGGAGGCGGTCCGTCACCAGCGATCTTCCTGTATGAAACATGTACTGAGCAGAGAACATGTTCAGGTCAGAATAACTGTACGGCACAAAAACAAAGCAGAGTCAAGATCACCAAATTAGCGTTTAAGTTGCTGTAAATTTAGCGTTATTAATAAAGATGAGTCATTCAGATCTGTTTTCCACAGGAAGCTTATTGGTGTTGCACTCCCACCGACCGAACTATCATTCACGTAAATAAGCGCCCGATTCAAACGTGACGTGATTTAAATAGTTTATAAATTAGCTTTTGCTTTTCAATTGTTGTTGAATTTGTTGTAAAATGGAAGAAATTAGCTTTGGTCTCAGCTCCTCTCAAACTAGCTGCTAGCCTCTGTGCCCAACTCTTCTGGTTTCATATTAAATAAATTTGCTCCCTTGTCTTTAGCTTTTATTTCCTGTGTGAAATCAGCTCACCTTTCCTAAATGGCCCTTCCCTCCACTTGTCCCTTAAGTTCAGACAATGTATTCTTACAGCCACACAGTCCCAAGTAATTCTAGTGTCTACATTTTAATAAATAAAACTAAGTCAGCCTTATCTCTGTGACCACCGTTTTTATCGGAGTACTTCAGCGCCAACAAGATAGGATCCTGTCTACCAAGTTCTAAATAGTAAGCTAAGTTGGTGATTATCTGGCAGGGTTTTCAGATCACTGTGTGCTCGTGTCCTCAGTCTAACCTTGGCTGATGAGAAGAGATGCTGCTCAGAGTCGCTTTTGGTCTCCAGCGTATGGAGTTACTCAAAGGAAATAAACTATTTTTGGTCCACTTTTCAGAGGCAGCACAGAAATTCCCCACCACTACGCCAGGTCCTCTGAGGGAACTGCGACATGTAGAAAACAAGTGCAACAGAGCCGTATTCAGAACACTTTGCATCGGTGTGACTGGGTAAAATCCACAGCACGTGTCGATAATTTTTTTTTTTTTTTTTCCTTTTCTCTATATACAGACACCAGGAATCTGAAGGTTACCGTCACCAAGGCTCCAGTCCCACCTGAAGGGGGAGCACAGGCCCTGAGCTTGTTAGCTCTCGTGTTAAATAAGACATTAGCCACTGCAGGGCAGCAACGGACCCATTCAAGACTGCCACAGCAGAAAGTCAAAAATACTCTGACTCCCAGATTAAGAGCAGGGGTTTAAAACTCCAGGCACTTCTCTTTCCGTGTGGATCTGTCCAAATTCCTTATCGTGAGAAAAACACACTATTTTATTTTTTTTTTTAAAAAAGGTAAAAGTTCAAATGAAGTCCCTCGATAGCGCCACGTAGCCCTACAGGTCCTCTGTGTAGATGACGCAGGGGCTCGTGTCCTCGCTGGACTCCAGCTGCACCGTGGACACGAACCAGCGGCGGGCGCCCGTGGGGTTGTAGTTGAGGGTGGTGCGGTAAGTGTTCTTGGCGTGTTTTGGGTAGATGATGGTGGTGCTCTGGTAGCTGACGGGCTTCTGCCGCGGCTCCAGGTACACCTGCGTCTTGTAGCTTCTCCAAGTGCAGTTCTGCACCGCCACCACCGTCTCGCTGAAGGAAGTGGGCATGGGAACCGGGGCGCACACCACCCGGTCTCGGTAGTGCTTATCCGAGTCGTACTTGACTGCAGACGTGCACCTGAAAGGGAGAGGGGGGCCGTTTAGGAAGGTGTCGGTGGTTACACGAGCGAGAGAGAACCGACTGTATGATGACTAACTTGATTTCCTGCTCCGGTTTGGTGTTGACCTCGATGCTCTCGCCGTAGAACACCGGGTGCATGCGAGACTTCGGGTCTGTCCCTGCACAGTTCAGCAGCAGGTAGGGCAGCTGTGGGAAGGGGGGAAAAAAATATGACTCACTTTCATATGTAAGACCTGTTGAACCTGTTGAACCACTTTTTATGCAGCCTTTCAAGAAATTCTTGTAAAAAAAGAAAGAGAAATGCAACCTTGTTGATGGGTTTCAACAGAGTAAACTACCCAGATTAACAACCCCGATAACCCCACCCTCACTCCGCAAACACTCCCAGGTGAGAACTGTCATAGCACTCATCCAGCAACTTTGCCCTTATTGATTTTATATGTTCAAGCTAATATTTCTTTCTTTTAAACGCCACAAAACCTTTATTCTGCCAGCAGGTGGCAGTAGCGTTAGCAGTCTCCAAACTAATCACATTTTCTGTCATACTCCTACATTTTAAAGACCTTCAATGAGGTCCCAGAGACAATTATTGGGTTACTCAAAGTACTGCCCATCCCCCACATGTTGCTGGAAGGAGGCAACAAGTTTTATTCTATGCGTTTAAGAAAGGCAAATTCAGTTGGTTGTAAAATCTCTCCAGTTTTAAACTTGGAAGCAACTTCAAACCTCTGTTCACAATTCCTTTCTTTTAAATCAGCATGAGTTCTTTGAATTACAGGATGTATTTACTGCGTATCATCATCTTCCTTAAACAATGGCCTAAGTGATTTTTTTCCCCCAAAAAATGACTTGCTTGTCTAAGTTGTCTTTAGGCAAAAATTTACTTTGGCCATTATTTTTGTAAGGTGATTATATTCAGGGTGTTTGTTCATTGATTTGTATTATTTTCCCAGTTTTCCTTCAACTGCACCTTAATGTTTAAAATAGGAAATCTGAACCTAAAATTTAATCTCTTAACATACATGCATGGTTCATATCTGTCCCTGGATGGATTTGCAAACTTTGATCTGACTTTTTATGAGACTATTGGAGCAAAAGCCTCTTTCTCTCTGAGTGACATTTCAGTCCATGTTTATATATTTGCTTAAATAGGACATTTAACTCAAGTGTTAAATGGGAGAGGCTTGCAAAGCATCATAGTGTGGGATCTCCCAGTTTAAAGGCACAGTAATCTTTTTTGTCTCTAAACTTCTGCCTTTGAAGAAGTCAAAGTAAAAAAAAACAGTAAAACAACAAAAAAAGATCCATCTCTCAATATTCTGATATAGTAAATTGTGGTAATGTTGGTAATTTTACCTGACCTAAATCAGATAAAGTTTACTCTAAATTAATATCAGACAGAAAGAAAACAAAATGTTATGTTTCTTATGACATTGTATGCAAATATATGGATTCCTCCATAAATGTACATAGCAAGGCTATAACTGTAATAATTATTACGATATTTCATATTACCAGCAGCAGGAACAATTGCTGCTTTTCTGTTTGAAACACAAGCGATTGGTATTTAATATTGTTATATTATTTTTACCATCATGAAACCAGGTTGAAATTACTTAAGATAACACTTTGAGAATTTCAAACTAGCCATTTTTTCCTCTAATGTAAATTAGAGGGAAAAAAATGGCAAGAAAAGTAAGAGAGCGTGTCTGTGGTGCCGCTTGGAGCCCAGTGGAGCGAAGGAAACGGGTAATGAGGTGGTAGAGAAGTGACACAGCAAAGATCAGCAGGGAAGGTCAACGCTAAAGTTTAAAACAACAACCGCACCAGCGGTGGAGACGCCGTGCGCTGCTCTGTCTCACTTTGCTCATTCGCTTAGAGATTATTTTTCTGTTTTCTTAACCTGCCCTTCCTTTAATGGCTGCTCTGGCTGCCTCTAATGATTTTAATGACAGACTGATCGGACATGACCGCCTTTACATATATCTTATTAGCTGTCAATAGTTAAATACGATCAGAACTTAAGTGTAAGGTGGAGTAAAGTATTGAAGATGTCTTTACTGGATCGCTGAGTCTTTCTTTCCTACAAACAAAAAACCACACACACACAGAGCAGCAGACTGAAAAAAACGAGGAAGTTCCAGTTGTTTTCTTTTTTTTTTCATTTCAGATTCAACAATCTGAGAACAGACACTCTTTTTAAGATTTATTTTCAGTCCACTTGGTGCAAAGAAAGAAAGGAAGGCTTCTGTTAGAAAGGCTGTGTTCAACGTCAGTCAAACTGTCCACATGCAGCTCAGCGTGCGGCTTAACCTGTCACCCTCTTTGCTCCTAGTTACGCCCAGTGGGGAACATTTGAAGAAACCACAAAATTACAATGTAAACTGTGTGGATTTCTCCAGGATTTCATGTAGGGCTAACAGGCAGACAGGAGACAAGACGAATGCTAGCTGCATCGCTACCAGGCAGATGAAGGCAGCAGCAGATGTGACCAAACTGTGGACAAGACCCAATTCTACCTCATCAAGACTTCATCAGATCAGAACACAGATCCAAACATGTTCATATATTTTGAACCTCAAATTTCATCCTAACAGATACAAACTTGATTGTATTTTATTCTGATTTTGCTTTTGCTCCAGAGGTCAAAAATATTGGACCATTCTTGTTTGCAAAATAGCTCAAGCTCAGTCAGATTGGGAGGAAAGTGTCTGTGTGCATCAATTTTCATGTCTTTGCACAGACAGTTAAAGCTGCACAATATATTGTGAGTATCGCAGTATCAGCGTCTGCACTATTCACATCACAAAGGACTACTTGGAGTGCGATGCTGTTTTTAAGAGTTCTTAAGGTCACATAAAGTAGGCAGCACAGATTAGAAATATACGAAAGAATAAATCACACCTGATATCGCCATGGCGATATTTACCAATATTATTGCCATTGCAATTTTTTGGTTGAACCACTCTCAACTTGATTTAGGTCTGGACTAGAGGTGGGCGACATGGACTTAGGATCTTATCGTGACATTTTGTGGTACTATTGTGATAATGATAAAGATTATGATAAAATCCCTATTTATTACTTATTTTTTAAGTAACAGTTTGGCTGTGACTGCATGGCGCAGCATTCACAGCCCCAAAAACAGAAATAATGTTCTTGAAAAATATGCACAATATGCTTCTTCAGGCTGCAGTTTACTTTAAAAAAGTGTGATTTATATCTCTAAACTGGACACAGTAACTGCATTTAATCATGTTTCCAAATTGACTGACATTAATGGATGCTTTCATGGAACAAACAGTGGCAAATCCAAAAATAACATTTCTGATCATAATGTCTGTTTTAGTTTTTATCTTATTTACCATCAACAACTGAGATTTGTCAGGACGACAACAAATCAAAATTATTCTGAGAAATTCTTCACGGTAAATGACAAAATATATGTTTCCTTTTTCAGTCGGTTCTCCCACCTGAGCTTTATGTCTCTGCATCTCCACCAGAGTCACCACTGACCTTTTGCCTGCTCTCCTGATGAATGCGCTCACTGCCCAGCTCGTCCCTTCAGGTGAACGTGAACGTTTTGCAGCTCTACCATCCTCTTGCTATTTTCAAGATGATGGATCGAACAGCGTTCCACACCAAAGCTGGGCACATTGTTTTATAACCGAACCCTGTCATAAATTTCTCCTCAGCTTTTCTCCCTTGTGACGCCGTTTGAACCGTCAGAACAGCTCCATTTATGCTGAGATTAAATCACACAAAGGAGGAGCACCCTGCTCACTACCGAGGAGACTCCTAAAGGCGACCGGCTACACTGGATTTTATTTAGGGGTAGCACTGTAAAGCGAGGTGAATACTAATCTCAACAGAATACCTTAATCTTTGCGGTTGTAATTTGGGGAACGTGAAGAGGTTAAAGGGGAATGGAAAATTTTGCGAGCTACCGTAAGACTGCAGGCGAGGTCACGACAATCAATTGTCCCGGAAGTTATTGCGATCAACGATAAATATTGTTGTCTTGAGACCATTTTCAAGTGATAAATGGTATATTAATGCAAGAACACAATTTTGAAGATCAATAGACTTTAAATCCTAATGAACATCGAAGACTTTAACTGGAAGACATTTTAAATATCCAAAATAAATAAACAAGATACAGAAACAACAAATAAAACGAACTATAAAGTCTCTCTAAACGAAGTTGGCTAGTTTGGCTAGTTGAGACCAAAGCATCAGACTGACGACTTTTATCATCCAGTTTTTGGTAGAAGGTGAGAAAAGAGAAAGAAACAATAAATCACGGAAAAGGAAATCAAGCTTAGTTTATTGTGCGATTAATGGGTGTATTGCTTATTGTGACAAGCCGATGTAAGAGTCGAGTTTTGCCTCTCACATTGTCCCACATTGTCGCGTAGGTACAAACGCTCTGGTTGGTGGAGGTCTGCTTCTCTGCAGCTCTCGGGTTACACACAGAGGAAGCCGTCACATGCCACCCGAAGAGACGAGCAAGAGCAGGCCAAGGGCGGCAGCGCTCCCTCTCTGAGCTGCAGCGCAGCTGCTGGACTCGCGGCCAAGGCCTGAACGAAGCGAGTCGACGGGCGGCTCGTTTTCTGCCGTGACCTGAACATGCTGTACGAGTGTGTGTGATCGGCTTTCCCTCTGCCGCTGCAACACGCACGCGCATGAGCAGCGGGGCCTTCCTGGCCTGGCCGTTTCTCCGCAGAGAGTTCTGGCAAAGCAAACACTGGTGAATGGAGGGCAGTCACCTCTAAAGGCGGCGTGTCACCTCGACAAAGCAGAAACCCCGCCTGGAAGCCCAGAAGAAACGGCCTGCAGCTGAGCAGTCCACAGTTCACACAATGCACAATGCACAATGCAGAGCCGGCCAATGAGGGCGGAGCGGCGCCAAGCCAAACACAGATTTCCAGCTGCCGGCGGTTCTTTACGGCAAAAGCCTCCGACTTTACATCCTGTGTTTGCTCTGAATTTGATGGAAGTGCGTGAAACTATTTAGGAGCAGTAATGAAACTCGACGCTAACTCAGGGCTCTCCTTCGGCCTGGAGCAAAACTCAGAGCAGTGCTGCTTCCATGCCGTCTGGAAAAGGCTGCAGTCTGATTTCAGCAGTTTTCAGAGACGAATGGAAAAGGGAAGCAGGAATTTGGAAAACTGTTTGTATTTCCAGGTTTTGTTCCTGATCCTCCTCTAAATATTCTGTCCTTCCTTTCTCATGTCATTTGTTCTTTCTTTGTGCCATTACTTCTTTCCTTCCATGTGTATTTCTCTTTCCCTGTGTTCTTCCTCCAACCTTTGTCCTACTTCCATGCTTTTCTTCTTCTCTTCCCTTAATTCTGCCCATCTTTGCATCATTCCTTCCTTGAGCCCTTCCATCCTTTGTTTCTTTTATTTTGTAAAGTTTTCCTTAGTCTTTCTTGGACATTCCTTCTTTCTTCCTTCCTTCCTCCCTCAAACTTTGTCTTACCTCCATTCCTTCCCTGTGCCATCTTTCATCCTTTCTTTGTACCCTTCCTTCCTTTTTTCCTTTCCTATGCATCTTCCTTTTGTCTTTCCTTTTTCTTTCCTAACATAAGTCCTCCAGCCTTCTTGTTCTGTGCTCTTCCTTCCTTCTTTCTTTTCTTCCTTTATTCCATCCTTGTGACTTTCCGTCCTGCCTTTCTCACTACCTTCCTTTCTTGCTGTCTTCTTTGTGTCCTACCTTCCTTCCTGCCTGCCTACTACAGAAATATCTTCCATATATTCATAGTGAACTTTATTATGTTTTATGTAAAATCAACATAACTGACTGCGAAGTCTAGAAATATCTGGAATCTGTGCAGTACAAGGTGTTGACATCCTGGCTTAAAGATGACCAGACCATCACATATCGTCTATACATCTGAAGTGTATCTTCTTAAGAACATCTTTATGTTGAAAAACAGAAAGCTGTTTGGTGTCTATACATTTTGTACTTCAGCCAGGTTAGTAAACAGACAGGCTGTCTGAACATTCATCCGTGTTTAGAAGCTGGAGGTCATCAAACACTTATGCAACAACCTGCTGCTGCTCTGACAAACACCCCTACCCCGAAATAGAGCTGGTGGGGGAGAAAGGGGGACTGTTCTTATGCGGCATGTGAAAATAACACAAAAACACACCAGGAAATGTGTAAAACGTGAAACACACAAAAAGGGAACCAAGTCCAGTAGAGGCTGACGTTTGGAAGAGCCGGACTGATCCGAGAGGATTCAGAGTTTCCTGTCAGGCTCCAGCAGACGGACGCTCTGCTGCAGAAACTCTGCTTTTCCGTTCCCTCCTTCACACACTTCAGACGTCACCTGGACCTAAGCAGGCATGTTCCGGGAGGCTTCGGAAACCGGGAGTGACCTGCACTAGACTTTCCCTCACGATCCTCCCTGACTGGCGGCGTGTGACACACAGGTCACTGCGGGATGCCTAGTTAAAATTAATTCTCGTTCACTTTGGAAGATGAGAAAACGTTTGCAGTTGCCATTAATCAAATCCTGTCATTTCCTTTTGGTGGGGGAGGGAGAGTGTGGAGAGGGTGACTGTCCTCAGCTGAATAAGTGCTTCAACATGCACCGACTCTGTGGATAATTAATAGCAAACATCTCTGGAGGGATAACGTCGTGAATGTCTGCTGGTGCAGAGAGCTCCAGCAGCATTCGGAGGATTAGAAGTAAAAACCAAATGCAGCGTCTTTTTGCTTGTCTGAAGCATTGCTGGCTGATCGCAGAGTCAAATGAGTAGAAGTTGTTTACTCCCAAATAACGCGTGTCTGGAGCACAATAATTTCAGATATCAGATGATTAGAGCATGTTTGGTAACTTTGATTTTGCTGATAATCAAACACAGACACAGCAGTCATGAGATTCTGATGATTACACTAATCAAAAATATAATTTCTTCATAATATTTCTGCATAGCATAAATTTTCAACATGACCCGAATTCCTGTTACTCACTTAACAGAAAGTCAACTTATTTTGCAACACCTGCGAACTAAAGAAACGACGTTTAACATAAATTGTCAAAAATATTGATAACATCGATACCAAGTCAGTATCGGTATCGGATTGATAATAGCGTGGTAACATCGATACTTTATTTTCAGACATTGCGGTTCAGTTTCTCAACTCCACCTCAAAAAGAGAGATTTTTTTGATTTTCTCTCAAAACATCATTTATTTTTTCACTCTTTGCTTATTGAGGAAAAGACACACACAAGTCTGTTCTGTTGTTCTATTGCTCCTGTTTATCTTGTTCAAATGTTACTAAAGCAATTGGTAGACGCCTATATGCTTTGTTCAAATTATGTCCTCGGTTAGAACAAAATAATTCAAAGAGAAAACCACAAAAACACCTACATGTCAGAAGTCTGATGATATCTCAAACTTAAAAAGTATCAGTATCGGTATCGGCAATACTGGTTCCATTATTGTTTCGATACCAAATTATGCAGCACACCTCCAAGACGTTGCCACTTGTCATTGTGTAACAATGTTGCCATATTGATGAGTGGATTCCTTTACATGCATGTTATTCATTTCTTTTTTTGTAACCAAGTTTGTTTTTCAAATAGCAAAATTTCTCTGTGTAACAGACTCCTCTCAGCCAGCTGAGCAGCAGTGGTCAGCAACAGGTAGGGGAGGGGTTCTCTCAAATTCAATGGTCTCTCGTTAAAAGAACCATAAACATTAGGAAGGATATGCTTAAAAATTGGAAGCAGTAATTTCCTACAACTATTTTTTATTATTATTATTATTTTTTTTTTTTCTACTTAATGAAGTCAAAGAGGAGGAACAAATCATTTCTGGTTAAACGGACCAGTCAGAATAAGCCTGCAAATGTTAAAGGAGGTGCACAGCTGCTTCTCTTCAAACAGGTTGGGGAGGTCCAGATCTGTTTTACAAGCAATTAGCCTGTAGGAACAGGTTTCAACAGAAATCTCCTGAGGGGTTTGTGTACAGACGCAGGAGAGAGCACGGCCCACTGATTACATTTGATTCATCAGAAAAACCCAAGCAAACATCTCTAGTAATCACTGGTTAGTGTTAAATTCACTTTCTGTTCAGCTTTAACTGGAGCTTTATGTCATTCTGCTGAAAAAAAAAAATAATAATAATAATAATAATAGTAAAAAAAGCCATGAAAGTCTCGTCTGGTGGGGACACCTTGGAGGCCCCGGACCCCATGTCCCTCCTAATGAGGGCCCAGCGGCATCTCCACCGTGAGAGCCAGATCAGAGGTTTGCAACTGAGGGAGAGAGAGAGGAAAAGAGAGGGAGAGAGAACTTCCAGATGTGAGAGAGGGAACTGATCTGAAGTCTGTTTCTGCTCAAACGCTAAAATCCTCTCACATTTTCACTTTGTCCCCCGTCAGCCCTGTCATTATCATGATGATCATAAGGTAAATCACAGTAAAATTGCATTTAGATGTCTGTAAAATAAAGAATAACCAGCTCACAGAGTGGTTTCTTACCAGCTTGCCCTCTCTGCTCTCCTTTCTGTAACATCCATGACTGCTGTCGACGGGCGTCGCGCAGCCGCCGGAGCGCGACTCGATCAGAGCCGGAGACAGCGAGCAGAAGGGCGGACTGGGACTGGGGGGCAAGCCCGAGTCCGGACTGTCGAGCAGCCCTTCACGGTTCTTTCCTTTGAGGCTCTCATCCATCGCTTGTAAATGTAGGTGCCCCACCATTTCTGGGACAGCAGAGTTGGAAAAAAAAAGCCCTTAGACAAAGTCGACCTGGCAGGTTTCTTTTTCTTCTTCTTCTTTTATTGTGAAAATCTCCCCCAAACTGGCGCGCTGAGAAGAAATAATCCCTGTTAACTTCTGAATAAGGTTTCTGCATGAGGAGAGTGAGATTCAAACATCAGAGGAGATTCAACCACTTATTAAATTGCATTTATTTTCTCATCAAATTATAGCGCCTACCTGCGCGTGGAGAATACTCGTCTTTAATCCAGAAACATACTCCAAATTTTGGAAAATAAACCACGAGACGCAACCTTAATATTGCTTTTCTTCATTAAAAAAAAAAGGAAGAAGAAGAAGAAAGAAAGAAACTCTCTAGAAGAAAAAAAAATCCAAGCGTGAGTCTGGCATCGATCTGGATGAGCTCCTCTCCTTCGCTCCGCACTGTTTCAGTGTTTCTGCGGACTGTGTGTGCTCTCAGGAGGAGAGCTCCCACTTGATCATCCTGCCAGCTTGAGTCTCTCTCTCTCTCTTCCTCTCTCTCTCTCTCTCGCTCTCTCATACCTGGATCCAGTCCAGCTCCTCATGATCTGGATCAGTTCCACGCACCACCGACAGGGGGGAGCGCGTCTCGCGTCTCCCGCTGTGCAGCTTGGAGGGTATAAACAAATGAATCTATCTATCTATCTATCTATCTATCTATCTATCTATCTATCTATCTATCTATCTATCTATCTATCTATCTATCTA